>JAFBJS010005043.1:30240-123709 GCA_016785265.1 Paraplagusia blochii
ACTCAGACCAAATTAGCATCAGCCTGCACTTCTCCATTTTCACTCGGGGAAAAAATATTATATCATATTGAAAATCAGGAAGTTATTTAGATTCAGATGTGTATAAGAGACAGGAGGTAGTTGGAGTCAAAAAGTAGGAGATACACAGAAGAGATGGGAACATCAACAGAAAAGAAGAAGAGGAAGAAAACCCTAATATCATGATTAGAGAGAAATAAAAATCCCATTTTTAAAATCATTTTCTTGACGTTGTCCTTGTCTAAGGGCTTCATTAACCTACAGGAATGAATAACTTTACCCTCACTCAGTCATGCATGACTCCACCTAAGTTAATACCAACATATGAAATCTTCCTGTGAAACCACCGCAGGTCTCACCGCCAGTTAACCATTCAAATCGTATTTGCTGTTTGCGATGCTATCTCACATCGCAGGCTTATCAGGGCTAAGAGCTTTTCCTTTATCTCCTCCGATCTCACTCAGCAACACATGCCTTCAAACATTTTATCGCCGTGTTCCTGTGAGGCCCTAACTCCCCGAGTCCGAGCTAAAGTACTGTGAAATCAAACGACCCCACGGGCAGGACAACCATGTCGGCGCTGCGCTCAGTTGGCCGAGACACACACATGCGTAACCTTGCACCTGCATTTTGCAACTACATGCACACACATCATATCCAGGAATAGACCAGCAAGCAAAGTAGCTGCAGCGATCAGTGACAGTGTCATAAACTCTGCAGAGCGCCACCCAAACACAGAGTCAACACAGGTGGAGGTGTGGAGCGTAGGTGGGCTTCAATTACCCACTCATACTGACTCATGTATCAAGTATCACATGTATCACGTGTCCTCTCTCTGTCCTTACAGTGGGCTGGGATACATCCTGGGCTCTGGTGCTAAAGTGGCTGCAGGAGACTGGCACTGGGCACTGAGGGTAAGAGCAACATGATTCCTCCTAAAGTTTTGATTTGGTAGATCATTCATTCATCGTTATCTCCCTACTGGGTTGAAGGGATCAGTAGTCTCCACGACTGTCACCCAAATCACACTGCACCACACTGTGAGCTTTGCTGTGGGTGGTGAGCCCTTTGTGTAGGGACAGTGGTGTAATCAGTGAACCTGAACCCAACCCCCCAGAAGTACAAAGAAAACAAGAATATTTATAATAATACCATGTTTTCTGGACTATAGGTCACTTCCTATTTCATCATTGGAAGTTATAGTGGACTCGAACCTGAAACCTTGCAGAGTCAAGTCTGCTTCCTCAACCACTAGGGCACCGCTGAAACAGATAAATAGTCAATGTTGCAAAATCAACACTAACTGTGCCATAAAAAGCAACTATTGTTGACGATAAATAGTTATTATTGCACTGTTCTTGATGTTAATAGTTTATGCTGCGTAACTTTTCCCAGACACTATTGTACGTGAGTGTTGTTTTTTTTTTTTTGTGGAAATGTCAATGTCCAAATACAGAAGCGGAAAAACAATAAAACCCAGCAGTTCATATGATGGGTCACAACAGCGTCCCGGTGTAGTCACCACACTCAGACCAAATTAGCATCAGCCTGCACTTCTCCATTTTCACTCGGGGAAAAAATATTATATCATATTGAAAATCAGGATGTTATTTAGATTCAGCAACAGTGCTGTGAACAAATCAGTCACACGGGCCATGTTTAATCCGGTTGGACGTTGGAAAATCACTAGTTTGATGTTTAACCCCTGGTTAAACCAGTGTTTTTAATTAAAATAGCAGTTCTAGGCTGTCAGGATCTATTTATTTGACCTATTTATGGTCCTTTCATTTATGTCATCATTGCTAAGGTCTTCGGCTTGGACATAAATCACTGTTTTCACTGCATTTTACTGATATTATGTGGAATATCAGTAAAATGATCACTGATCTCTCTTATCAGTTATTGGGACAGCACAAGGAGACAGTTTGGTGTGGTGTTATTTGGGTGGCAGTCATGGAGAATAATGAAATTGATCTACTGATGGGTCCAGATCTACCTACTGGGCTCCACTGGTTTAGAAAAACACTTAGTAATGAGAAGCTCTGTCTCAAACTTGTGGTCCGTGGTCCATTTGCGGCCCTTGGAATGATATTTTGCGGCCCCCACCTTGATGTGAAAGTTGAATTTATAATAATATTTTATAGATTTGTTCTCCACATTTTATGGTAAATCCTATGGTTCTCAAAACCCTGATCCACAGACTCCTACTGGTTCAGTGTTGTATTACACAGAATGTATGGGAAACTGATTTTTTATTAAATTCTTTTTTTTTGTATTGAACACTGAAAGCTAAATGATAGTGTGGGTGGTGGGCCCTTAACTTATTTGAGTTTGCGACCCCCCCTCTATAAGACATACCAGTCATAATGGAAACGACCAATGAATATCCTGACAGGACTCCCCTGGAAACCATTGAATTTAGGGTCGGCTTTTAAAATGATTGGAACATTTCACAACCCTATAAGGGGAACGCAGATGTGTATAAGAGACAGCGCGTAACCTTGCACCTGCATTTTGCAACTACATGCACACACATCATATCCAGGAATAGACCAGCAAGCAAAGTAGCTGCAGCGATCAGTGACAGTGTCATAAACTCTGCAGAGCGCCACCCAAACACAGAGTCAACACAGGTGGAGGTGTGGAGCGTAGGTGGGCTTCAATTACCCACTCATACTGACTCATGTATCAAGTATATGCTGTATTTCACAAACTCACAGCATGTGGTATTTATCGCTCACGTGTCCTCTCTCTGTCCTTACAGTGGGCTGGGATACATCCTGGGCCTGTCTCTTATACACATCTAGATGTGTATAAGAGACAGGTACAACAGTAGGAAGGCACAGTCTCCTTGTGGTTCAGTGTTGTATTACACAGAATGTATGGTTTTATTAAATTCTTTTTTTTGTATTGAACACTGAAAGCTAAATGATAGTGTGGGTGGTGGGCCCTTAACTTATTTGAGTTTGCGACCCCCCCTCTATAAGACATACCAGTCATAATGGAAACGACCAATGAATATCCTGACAGGACTCCCCTGGAAACCATTGAATTTAGGGTCGGCTTTTAAAATGATTGGAACATTTCACAACCCTATAAGGGGAACGCCAGTGAAAGGAAAGAATGGAACATTCTTACGGCATGTTACGATGGAAGAGACGCCTTGACATAACAACGCGCTGGTTCCTAAAGGAAGCAGGAGGCTCATTTCTCCTTGACTCACCAAAACATGGATTTGAAAAAACAAAGAGGAGTCCATCTTGTTCCAAAGCAGCTACAATGGCATTCCGATAGTACAATCCAAATGTCATTTAATCACCAGACTGGCATGCAGTGAAAAACAAATGCCGTTACATAAAACACGTTCCGTACAGCCGTTAACATCCTGCTTTTAGGAAAAGAAACACAGCAGCGCTTCCGCTTGTTTTTCGCCTGAAGAATTCCAGCCACCTTCCTGTACATGTGGACAATAAGACGGAGCAAGAGAGGCAGAGAAAGGCCAGGGCAGGAGAGGGCAGCGGCTATTTGGTCTGATTGCCAGTCGTCCATCGAGGAAGTACCTAATGGACCCTCTGGGAGTCAAGGTCCAGGGTCACAGGCGGGAGGTGTCTCACTAAATAAAACTGAATTCACTTAAGTGCAAACGCTCGTGACAAAACGTTAATTTTATTCTTCTCCCGCTCTGTGTCTGACACGCAGCAGAAGATGACGAGATCTCACGAAGCACATGATCAGAGCTGGTGGGATCTTCACACCTTGGGGGCCATAACTACAGGGCCGGGCCTGATTATTAGTCCCTTTATTACCCATGTGGAGCTCGCATTAATAACCTCCTCTCGCAGCCTCCTCACAAACACCGGCCTTTTTTTCATCTAAATGGATTTTAATAAGAGCTGCAATATGAATAAGACGACTTCGCCAGATGGAAGAAATTGCTTTTGCTTTCACAAGCAGTTTGTATCGCTCAAACAAACGCTCTCCCACACATCCATTTCCTGCCTTTTTGTCTTTGTCGCCCGTACGCTGACGCACACATGCACAAACAACTAACCACACAACCCCGTACAGGGAAAATGATAGCAGAGGGCACTAGTGAGGTTTTATCCCTGGCGTTTAAAGCTCGCGGGGCAAAACAACTCTTTTTGAGTTGTAAACAAACTGACAAGTCCACATGCATAAACAAACACATGCACGCACGCAGCGATAACATGGTGGGTGGAGGGTTGGGGGGGTGTTCCAAGCTCCGTTGGGCTTGCATACTATGTCAGGCGTGGCTGTCCATGTAGACGGTAAACACACGGTTCTTTGTCCAGTGTCTCACATCTGTTCCCGTGGAATCGCTCCCAGGTTGGACACAGTGTGAATATTCATTTTCATGTTTGTGTCTACATCTGTTAGGTGTCCCCGGTGCTGGGGATGACGGCAGGAACTCTGATCCTACTGTTCGTGCCTGAGCCAAAGAGAGGCAGCGCTGACCAGATGGGTGGACGCATCAAGTCCCGAACGTCTTGGGTCTGCGATATGAAGGCACTCGCTAAAAAGTAAGTCAGTGGAGGAAAGATCTCGTACAAGTTGTTCATTATTTCCTGGGAGTTTACTTAAGGCCTGGCTGGAGTTTAGGGCAGACATGGGCAAACTAAGGCCTGAGGGCCTGAAGTGGTCCGTTTAGCTTTATAATCTGAGCCTCCAAACTTGTCCAAATTATATGCCATATCTCCAACAGTCCATCATATAATGCAAGACCAGCTCAAAATGTTTGAGGAGGAGGATTATGGGTATTGTAGTCAGGAGCCTCGCAGAGAAATACTGTTTCAAAAGTACATTAAGGACCTAATGTTTTTTGGGGGACAATAAATTTGCCTAGGCCTGATTTAGAGTCACTTGTTTGACAAACCAAGACATTGGAGAACCACAGAATTCAATAACTGCAATGTTTCTTGCGTAAAATAATTGAGAAATTATGGAAATTCAACCGCAGCCAGAAATAAAGTCAGACTGACTCATGCTAAATAGCCTATTGTTGTCCTTCATTGACCACAATTCAAATATATACAGCTCTGTGGCTTCAGCCTAGTTGGTCCGTGCTATTAATAACCAGGGCTGTTATGTTGCTTATGCCAACATTTAACATGTTATATATTTATACAATGTCTGTCAATTGTGTTGTTTCAGTTGTATATGTTGTCATTTTAGATTCTAAGTGTGTTTTTCTTTGTCTATTATTCAGCAAGAGCTACGTCTTCTCCTCTCTGGCCACATCAGCCGTGTCCTTCGCCACGGGTGCGTTTGGTATGTGGATCCCTGTCTACCTGCTGAGGGCACAGGTGGTGCAGAGGACGGTGGAGCCCTGCACTAAAGAGATCTGCAGCAGCAGAGACAGGTGGGTGGCCACAAAGATGACGGAACGCAGAGGATTGACATTACAACTATTATATCCTTGTCTCTTTAGCAGAGACAAGGATGAACAGTGGACATTTAACAAATTAAGGTATTTGACACTTTGG
This sequence comes from Paraplagusia blochii, assembly GCA_016785265.1. Classification (NCBI taxonomy): domain Eukaryota; kingdom Metazoa; phylum Chordata; class Actinopteri; order Pleuronectiformes; family Cynoglossidae; genus Paraplagusia; species Paraplagusia blochii. The sequence goes on from JAFBJS010005043.1 coordinate 35,763, forward strand.
TTAATTCGCCTTTTCTCTCCTCCTTCCCCTCTGTGTTTTATCAGTCTGATCTTCGGGGCCATCACTTGCGTAACAGGACTGTTAGGGGTGGTCATCGGGGCGGCCACCACGCGCCTGTGTCGCAAGAAGACAGACAGGGCCGACCCGCTGGTGTGTGCCGTGAGCATGCTGGGCTCGGCCATTTTCATCTGCCTCATCTTTGTGGTGGCCAAGAAGAGCATCGAAGGAGCTTACGTAAGGATTGTTTCCTCTTTGTGTATTTGAGTATTGTGTTGTAGTTCAGCTCTGGGGGCATTTCCTTCTAAACTGAAGTGTGCGTGTTGGGCAACATTGGGTTTGACTTTCCTTCAAAGCATCAGAAAAGCTTGTATTTTGTCATCAGCTGCAATCAGGTGCGTAGTAAACAGCCTAATCACACAGTATGCGTGATGCCTTCAGGTGCTGTTGCTCCGACCTGGTTGAAGCTAGTCTGTTTGCCTTGCGTTGCCGGAAAGGGTGCAACCGCGCAGTCGCTGCCTTGTAACAATGCACTCTGAGCTGTTGGACTCGGCCAGAACACATTTCTCTCTCTTATCAGTGACAAACACATAGGAACTTCAACCAAGTGAAGGTGGAAAATAGTAATAAAAAAAAAGTAAAATCGTTTTAAAACTATTCCAAAAAAAAACAAACAGTGTTCACGTTCCAAAAACTGCTGTCTGTAAGTCTGGGTCATGGAGATGGTGGCCTAGTGGTTAAGGCCCGCGGTTCGATTCCCCCCACTGCCAAGTTACCGCTGAGGTGCCCTGAGCATGGGAGCGCCCCCTAACACTGCTCCTGTATAAATAATTGGTTGAATAATTGAACATAAGACAGTTTGGTTGAAACACCAACTAAAACTTAACTGTTAATCACTTGGCAACCTCTGGGGCAGTGGATAAGGAACCAGATTTGGGTCCTAGGGTTCGAGGTTCGAAACCACCCCCACTCACTGCTAGAGAGCTCAAAGCTGCCCTCAGCTCACTTTGTTGATGGGTTAAATGCAGAGGTGACATTTTGCTGTGTGCTCTGGTGGGAATAACAATGTCACAATGACAAAAAAAATTAAATTTTAATCTAATCTTTAAAAATTACAACTTTTGTCTGACTCCATGCACACTAGGGTTAACGTAAGGTCTCTCTTACTCTCAGCACCAGCACGTTGGTCACGGTGCCTGGTTCACAACCCTCAGAACACACTGACAGAATTGTTATTCCCAGCAGGGGACACACATCAAGTGGCACAATTGAAATGTCTTCGAAGAAACCAGTAAATGCAGATGCATGAAATTCCACTGCAACCAAATCCCTGTGGGCCTGTTTAAGAGAAAGTGAGCAAACAGCAACAGCAGCTGCTCACACTGTGTCCATACAGTAGCTTCCATCTTCATAAAGTATGTCATTTCCCAAAGGTTATTTAAAGTGGACATTTTCTGCTCCACCCTTCCACAAGCAGAACATAAATCCAGCTCTTTGAGACGGGGCCCTGGATGAAGAGAGTGTTAAAACGCTTCCACATTGAAGGGACGACTCTGACAAGAATAAACTACAGCGTCCTTATCATGCTGCGGCATCTTCAGCTCTTTCAGCTCAGCTAAATTCTCAGCGCTGCTCGACCAAAATGACGGCCTGCGTATCCACATATAATTGGGCCTTGACATAATAACATGTTTTCAAACCACCGCAGCCAAAGCACTTTTATTCAGCACAGGATTCCCACACACTGGAGGAATATGAACATCCTCCTCTGGCCTCGTGCCTTTGAGCAGACTTTTGGCAGCAAAAAAAAAAAAAAAAATCAGCTGTTTCTAATCAGCGTCTTTTTCTTCCTTCGACGTAGGTTTGCATCTTTATTGGAGAAACGCTGCTTTTCCTCAACTGGGCCATCACAGCAGATATTTTGATGGTAAGTGAAGGAAACGTCACCTCTATCTGCTCAAAAATCAAATATTATCATATTGTAATTCCGTATTTTCTAATGTACTTTACTCACCCTAACTATGATACTATTCCTGTGTCATTTCAGTTTGTGGTCATTCCTACGCGCAGGGCAACAGCGGTTGCCTTTCAGAGCTTCACGTCGCATCTGCTGGGTGATGCAGGAAGTCCGTACCTGATAGGCCTGGTAAGACTCCATACTGGGATGTGGGATGATTTCCGTTGGGACAGTTGGTAGCCTAGTGGTTAAAGAAGCGGACTAGAGTCTGCAAGACCCCTGGCTCGAATCCTCCTATTGCCAAGTTACCATTAAGGTCCACTGGACATGGCACCGTCCCCTGTCACGGCTTCCGGATACTCAAAGCTGCCCACTGTTCACTTTGGTGATGGGTTAAATACAGAGGTCACATTCCGTTGTGTGCATTGGTGTGAATCACAATGTCACAATGACAAGGAAGTTTGCTTTCCTCCTTTCCTTTCCTTAAGCACCCTACGTGACGCAGATAAGATTGTCATCGTTTTTTTTTCTTTGATAATCTAAATCTGATAACACAATTCTTGGGTTCTGGCAAATTTACTAAAATTGCATGCAATTACGCATTACTGCATATATCACATCAGAATCAAAACTGAAGGGTTTGGCAACGTATCTGATATCATCAGACATCAAGATCTTTCACTAAAGGTGTTGGTTTCTGAGTGTATTTTACCAAATGTATTTGGTATCAGTGCTGATATTCTATCTGTAATCGGCAGCTGCGACATATCTACTATAAGTATGTTGCGGTAATTTAAGCACACACTTGGAAACCCATTTAGGCGTAAGTGGGACAGTGCAAAGTGGGCACAGGAGGAGCTTTTAGCAGCGATCTCAGGAGGCCTGGTGGACAGAGTCTTGATTTCAGCACCCTTCAGGCTGTCAGCGGCATTTTCCAGTAAATCCCCCATTTCCCCCGGGGGGGCTTTGGTGTTATCGTGTTTGATTGGTTAGGAGACGAGAGAGACAGACAGTCTAGGTAGGAATCTCAAGGTCACTGCCAACCCCTCCCCATTTGTTTGCCTTGAATATATTTGTGTGTCTATGCCCATCAAATATCTACAGGGGTGTCAAAAAAAAAAAAAAAAAAACAGCGCTGCGGCTGTTTAATGGTGTGCAACGGAAGATTCAGACACTGTCAAGCTGCATTCTTATCATTCCAGAGTGTAAACAACCCTGTGTGCAGTCGGAAAGCACCTGCCGAGCTGAGGGCTGCGTGTGTTTCATATTTAAAACGAGGAAAAGAAGAAAAACGTGTGATATCAGAACCAGAAACCCACAAATACCGCAGGAGCTTGGCCTCCGTGCTTCTTAGTGGAGTCTGCAGCATTTTCTACTGCGTAACTCAGGAATTTTTAATATGCTGTGTTACATTTAACTTGTTTTTGTTCCTTGTTTAGGCAGGGTTTCATTGTCAAAACCTGGCTGCAAGCCTAGGATGTGTTGACAAAAGAGGTGGAAGTCCTTGATTAGTAAAGTAAATTGATGTTCCAGCTCTTTGAGTCTTTCAGTACGTTTTAATTAAGTCACATTAAAGCCATTATTATCTCGTTACACAATGTCAAACATCCTACTGGGTTCAGATTGTCTAGATATGAGATGCAATGAAAGGCTGATCACAGATCTGTGAGTTGATTAACTGAAACGTTTGGATCCGAAATGGTATTTGAAATATTTGTAGAAAATAATGGAAAATTACTGCAGTTTCTTGGTGTATTCTCAGTTTATACGGTAAATATATTAAGTTGTATAGTAAACAACAAAAAACAACAGTTAGATTGACAAATATATGAGGTGATTAGAGGGACAACACAGACAGGAGAAAAAGCTAGAGAAGACAGATTGAGATGGTTTGGACATGTTCAGAGGAGGGAACAGTGGACACATTGGTAGAAGAGATGGAGCTACCAGGTAGGAGACAAAGAGGAGATTGATGGATGCAGTGAGGGAGCACATGGAGGTAGGTGGAGTTAGAGGATACAGAGGACAGAGTCAGATGGACATTGTTGACTCACTGTGGCAACCCCTAAAATCGGGACAAGCCGAAAGGAGAAGAAAAAGAAGAATTGACAAATGTATCATCAAGTGTCTCTTGCCGTAGGTGTATTAATCTTTGGATTAGCTACAACCTTATAGGATTATAATTCAAGAAATCTACAAAATGTTGTCAATTTATTTTTCAACTCAATGTCCGACAACCCCCTCTACAGACCAACATGCATCAATGTCAGTGGACATCACTCAGACCAGGCAGCATTTCCACCCTGACCCTCAGTGACGCAGTGACTGTGATCCTGATCATTTTCACTCCAACCAGAAAAGCACAGATTGTTCCAAGTGCATCTTTGCTCCTCGCCTCAGTTCCTGAAGTGTGGTTTAACACGGACGTGCAACGGACCTGCGGTGACGTACGGGTCAGTGATGGTCAGACGGAAATATAGCGAGTGACCAAGAAAAACAAACTGTGTGCATTGCTAAGCAACCACGGAGGAAAGTGAGCGGATGTGTGATTGGAGCCTTTGGGTCCTCCAACTGGTCCACGAGTCCAAAAGACGAGTGAACACTGAAAACTAGCAGTGTATAATGGCGCTGGGGCTAATTTACAGGTCGGAAAGAAAATATTACTGTTCTGAGCCTTAAAACCAACCCCTGACAGCATGTGGAAGTTAAAGCGCCCCCTAGCAGGCTAAATAATGGACTCTTCCTTCAGTGTGGGGGCAGAACAGTGTCCTAAATACACTCTTATATTTCGACTTAACAACAGCTGAGCATATATTTATCTCTGCCACATGCATGTGCAGGCAATTTACACACAGCAGAGTCAGCCTCATTACATACAGTAGCTCTGCAGCTCATTTACGCTGACACTAACATATCATCAGTGTGACGAGCGGCTGCTCGTCCTCTCTGTGTGGACGCACAGTGGAGGAGCCCGGCGTCATCTCCCGCTGTTCATACCTCCACACAATCTGTTGAAGTGCAGTCCAATGTTTCAGAGTAACCCTTTAGACGGGTAGGCAGAAACGATCATACCACCACCACCACCCACCCCCCCACTCCTCTCCAGCTGGTGTTTTCCTTTGCACCACGCATGGAGAACTGACCGCCAGTGTTGCTGAAGCGTTCAGCAGTAACACCAGTGATGAGCGCTGAAATTTTTCTTAGGCTTCAGATGAAAACACCAGACGTCACAAAGAGTTTGGATGAATGAAGACAAATTCTTAGATCTAGGGTATCTAGATCTAGATCTAGATCTAGGGAAATACATACATTTATATAAATATTGGAAAGTCATGTCCGTGTGTGAACTGGTTCTTGGCTGCACCGAAAGAATATAAGAAAAGCCTATCAGGCCATGATTCCCCCAGAATCCTGGTGGTCTAGTGGTTAAGGAAGCCGACTTGCACTTCAGGTTCGCAAGGTTTCAGGTTCGAAACCACCAGCTGCCAGCTCTGAGAACTACACTGCATGAGCAAAGCACTATGGTGCAGTGTGATTTGGGTGGCAGTCTTGGAGACTGCTGACCCCGCCACCCGGTAACCAACACACAGATGAAAATTAATTCTGGACGCTAGTGTTCCCAATCCCCGGGTCGCAGACCCCATTCATCTGTGGGACACTTTCCAGTTATTTACATTATTTACGATATATTAATTCCTGGCATACGCTAAAGGCCACTAGGGGGCATAAGCCAGTAAATATTTGATTTTTACAGCACCTAACATTGATGACCACAATTTAGTTGCGCTATATTGTAATATTCCATTAACGAACAGCAGTCTCCACGATTGCCGCCCAAATCACACCGCACTATATCGTGTCATAATTTTTCCTGTGTGTGGTGAGCTGACTGAAAGCTACTGTAATATTCATGATTGTATTTCTAATCCCCCGTCTTTGTGTCTCCGAGGGTTCATTTCATCACATGTCTGTACTGTGCGTCTGTGTCTGTGTCCCTGCAGATATCTGACGCCCTCCAGCAGAGCTACACCACGTCAGCGCTGTGGCAGTTCCTCAGTTTGGGCTATGCCCTCATGCTCTGCCCTTTCATCATCGTCCTGGGGGGCATGTTTTTCCTGGCCACTGCCCTGTTTTTCCTGGACGACAGAGAAAAGGCCGAGAAACAGTAAGTGACTCAGACATTGTTTCATTAATGACTCGTTTGTTTATGTATTATGAGGCCGTTCATCGCCTAAATATTTAACACCGTCCGGCGGCGTCTTTCGCTGTCCTTCTTCAACCTTGTGAGTAAACGCACTGAAATGCCACGAAGAATCGGCAATCATGTGGTGTCTCAGGCTTCTCAGAGCAGTCCGAGCCTTTGGGACAGTGGAGAGCAGTTTATAGTCTGATGCCCGGCTGGGATATATATCGTAGGGATGGTGGCGAGTGATGCTCGGATACAGAAAAGCTCAGAATCCCAAAAAAGTCTCTTTCAGTCGAGGTTCTGGTTCAGACCAGACACAGTTGTTCTCAGTGTTTTTGGGGACTTTTTGTAGCCACTGACCTCTTCACTCTCCATTTTATATTTTCATCTATCAACACAAAGATATTAATGCGTCCAGTCCATTAACGTCCTCCGCCTTAAAAGGCCAAAGCTCAGTCGCTCATTCCAACACTAGACACCACTTCTTGTTTCCTTAAGACTCTATTTTTTTTCCGCCCTTTTTTTATCACGATGGCTCGCTCCCCTGGTGCCGGCTCCCTCAGAAATGACTTCCTTCCTGCTGAAGATGAGGAACATTTTTAGACAGCATGGCAGTCTAATGTCTGACGTTTGTCTAAAGTCACTTTTTCTTCAGCCAACGGAGCTGGGTGCTGGTCTTTCCCACGACAGATTTCCTGACAAAGAGATTAGAGCCGTGTCTGTTTATTGTAACTGAAAAGTTCTTTTTGTTTAGCTTGAAAAAGGAAAAGGCGTTATCATTATTTTCTTTTTTTTTTTTAATATAGGTTTCTGAAAAAGTACATTTTGGCTAAGGCTAATCTGAATAATAAAAATAATAAAAGCAAATTCAGGATATTGACTAAAGGTGTTGTCTAATGTGGTCCAATATGGGGCTCAAACTCTTTATCCACATAATTGCAAGGTTTGCAGGAAGTGTATCAGGAAGGGAAGGGAAGGACACACAGTCCAGTCCATCTGACCGCTGACTTTCACACACAGCACACACTGCAGGGCAGAGCTAATGGAGCGGCAGATGGAGTCAGTGACGAGTTAAAACAGACGCACTTGAAGTCACTTTGAGGTCAAGACTGTGATTTCTATAACGTGAACCTCAGCAGACGTGGAGACATGGGACATGAAGTTTCCAAGCTGATCGTCATGGGTTTTTGCCTGGTATTCAGGATGAGGACCATGGGTAATACTGGTATTTATGGGACTATAAACTTTATTAATAAAACACTCTTAGTACAGTGTGATGCAATAATGACGACACATTATAATAATGACAGATGGACGGATAGATGCACGGATGGATAGATAGACAGCTAGGTAGGTAGACAGATTGATAGACAGACAGTAAGACAGACAGACAGACAGACAGACAGATTAATAGACAGCCAGATAGGCAGATAGACAGACAGACAGATTAATAGACAGCCAGATAGACAGAAAGACAGACAGACAGATAGGTAGACAGACTGATAGGTAGACAGATTGATAAAGGGATTGATAGACAGACAGATAGACAGATTGATAAACAGACAGATAGAAATATAAACAGACAGACAGACAGACAGAGAGATCGACAGACAGATAGAAAGATCGACAGACAGATAGAAAGATCGACAGACAGACAGACAGATAGAAAGATCGACAGATAGAAAGATTGACAGACAGACAGACAGATAGAAAGATCGACAGATAGAAAGATTGACAGACAGATGGACAGATAGGTGGTTTGATAAGTAGGTCTATGGATGGAGGGACAGACAGATAGAGAGAACTCTTATTCCTTGGAAAGATGGAAAGATTCCTTGGAAATCCCCTGGAAGCCAAAGACTTTGCTGAGATATTGATCATAATGTGAACTACAGGGGTGGGAGGGACTTGCTGTAGCTTTACCTATGGCCCCCATACGTTAATGATACACCAGCAGCCAGGTTAACATCTCTATATAATGTATATGCACAGCAAACACTACATACCAGGGCTCCTTCAGAGTGTAAAGATCTTTCTCTTTTAAACTTTGAAAAATACCTTGAATAGAAGCCTTTATGTAACCAGACGCCAACGGCCCCTCAGGGACCCCACCTGGTGGCAACATCTACAACTTTGTGCAATTAGTGTTGTTTCATGGCCGGGCTAAATATAGCACACATTTGTAATATGAATCCCTGGGTTTTAAACTCCCCCCTGACCTTACAGACCCTTTTTGCAGCTTTTTTTCCCCCTTCTTCTGAGTGTATCCTCAGATACGGAGCTCTATTAATAAAAGGCACGCAGCGGAGGAGGTTACTCACTGGAGCGCACTGTTCTATTTCCAGCCTTAAAGCTAGAGCTTGATTTTTTTTTTTTTTTCTAGGTTGTCAGCCTTTTTTTGGCAGCAGGGTTGCCTTTAATAGTTCAAGCTGTTCCCCGACGCACTCACCCAGACTGCATTTACACTAAGTGTGAGAGCTGAACTGTCTCATCTGCCGGGTCACTGCACCGTGACGGCACAGCTGCAGTGATGGACCCAGGCAGGGCTGAGAACCAAGACCAAGACAAAAGATTGTCGACAATTCTTTGTTTGGCTTCATGTAGTTTTAGACTCTAACTGTGAACCTTTATGTTTTCCTCACAGGCTGAACCAACTGACCAGACCATCGTCCACCGTCAGAGTATGATCAGGTAAACGAGCTTCTTTGATAAAATCTCATAATATAATACACACACACAGCATAGAAGAATCACCCAGAGGGCTCCATCCCCATGTGTGAAATATGCATGATGTTCTGGGGAACTGTCCAGGGTCTGTCCCGCCCTGGATCATGACTGCTGAGATCTGCTCCATTTCCCTCTCTTACCCTGAACAGGACTAGTAAATAATTAAATGAGCATTAAATAAACATTTGGGGCAAATTAACTATTACTATAAAAAAAGAAAAAAAATTAGTCATCATACTCGGGTCTCAGGGTCAGCAGTCTCCACCACTGCCACCCAAATCACACTGTTAGCCTTCCTGTGATTGGACGCCAAAAAACAACTTGAAGACAAGTCTTGATTTCAAAGTAGTGGCTAAATCTGATCTTTTTGGCAATGGTGGCCTCCTGGTTAAGGTACCAAACTGATCTTAAGAGGGTTCCAGGTTCGAATTCACCAACTGCCAGGTTATGACTGAGGTCCACTGAGCATGGCACTGTCCCCACTCACTGCTCAAAGCTGCCAACTGTTCACTCTGTTGATGGTTTTAATGCAGAGGGCAAATTCTTTGTGTGCAGTGGAGTGGAGTGGGCCACAATGACAAAAAGTTTGCTTTCCTGTCCTATTCTACAATATACACGTGTATATACCGTATGTTTAAAATCGTACTAATGACTAAATCAAATATGTAGGGAGGTCCTTTATTAATGTCTCCCGAAAATCATCCATTAATTTCCGATCCCGATATTCGTTTCCGATCCCACCATAGCTGAGGTAAACATCTCAGGAACCTTTATGCAATTCCTGCAAAATTGGCAAAACATTGTGAAAAAATATCGGATTTCCATTATCAAAAGATCAACTGATTACGAACTTTGCGCTAATATCAGGACGATCAATATATTCAGACTTTTCTTATGTGTATTATATCGTATAATAATATATTTTGTCAAATCCAAGTCAACCTCATATTTCCGACATTTTTAGAATTGGACAAATTGGACAAATCAAACACATTATCACATCATCAAAAGTAAAAAAACTGTCCACTAGTGTCAAACATTGACATTGTTGCTATTTCTAAATGTGTCTCTGCCACAACAAGGGAGTTGAGGTGTTTATCTGGAGATCTGATCATCAGATTTCTTGCATAACAACAACATTGACCTGGTGTTGATTCACATGATGACACGTGATCAGCCCATGGATGATTCATCTCCCCGTCCTGTTGTAGTCGGAGAATGTGGAGGAATTCTCCGAGTGGTCGTCATAACATCAACTGTGCTGCTCTTATCAGGAACCCGACTGCCCTCCCTCCTTCCTGCCTTTATCAGACCAACACACACACGCATATACACCCTTACACACACACATTAACTTCTCTAATTATTAGCCACAGAGGGGCTTAGGGCCCAGGGTGGAGAAGACAATGTTGGCAGCACATTAGACGAGTCAACAGCGAGACAATGGACACAAGCTGTAGTTGACAGTAATGTAAGAGCTGAAACTTTGACCTGCTGATTAAAGGGACGAGAAGACTGTTGTGTCTTAGTGGTAAAAGAGACAAAAGAAAACTTTTTCCAGGCGTGACCAGAAGGTTATGGATGTTTCTTCAACACATCCTGCCAAGCCTTTATTCTTTAGAATCTCTACCATTTCTAGCATTAACTAGATCTTCCAAAGATGGAGCTGTGAGCCTGAGGGTTCCATCGGTTCTGTGTCACTCAGAGCAGCTAAATCTGCCGACTCATTAACGGAGCTAATGACAGACAATTACAGCTGAGTGATCACTGTTCCCTCCTGGCTGGAGGAACTCTTAAGAGACTGTTTTTCAACAGATTTGTCAATGAGAATAAGTGAAACAGCAACAGCTGATCTACTGTATGTCCTCATGGATGGTTGAAGACCGAGGAAGGGAAGTTAAGATTCCTGAAAATAATCTCACCATTTTTTTCCTGTGGTGCATTGATGTGGGGCAAGATCTTTGTTCAAGAAGGAATTAGTGGATGAAGATGGATTTGGGTTTTAAACTTTGGCCAAAAGAACGGAATCCCAGATACAAGCAGCCGCCCTGCCACCCTTTCTCCCCCTTCATATGGAGAGGGGTCAGTTGAGGTGGATTTGGCATCGTCATCATATGCCTCTCAGTCTTGTCCCATTGGGAGGAGACCCAGGACAGGCTGGAGCGTCTCAGGGTGTCCCCAGATGAGCTGGAGGAAGTGTCTAGGTCAGGCATGTCCAAACTGTGACCACTGGTTTTCGTTCCAACCAACCACTAGTTTGACCAATCAGCTGTCTGATGACTGCTACTGATGTTCCACTGCTTGATTGGAAGGAAAACCTGCAGCCACACTGGGCCTTTGTGGAACCGTTTGGACATGTCTGGTCTAGGGAGAGGGAAGTCTCTGCTCTGTTGCCTCCACCACCCATACAACACGGACATACTCCATTTAGACTGAATAATTGAAGTAATCCTGGATTAGAAGAACACAAGGATCAAACCAATGACCTTTTTGAGGCAGGGCCAGAGCAAAAACCGCTCTGCCACTGTGTGGTTTGTAATGTTGTCCAGTAATGGTTGACACAAGCGCTGGAGTGAATCAGATGTTGACTGAATGAATTGTTAAAGATCTTGTAATATTTTGTACTGGAGATATGAGTTTATAAAGTCATCTGTTGTAGAAGAAAGGACGGGAAACTATTCATTCTTTACCGGGTCACATTGGCTCCAGTCTCCACAAGTGCCACCCAAATCAAACTGCACCACACTGGGAGCCTACCTGTGGGTGGTGAGTCCACAGGAAGTTTTGTGGGTGAGGATGATGCAACCTGGCAGCTGGCTTGAATCTAAATTATATTAATCAAAAATTGTGCATCACAGCAATTCCAAAAAAGTGCAGAAAGAATCCAAAGGAAAGTCTGATGCAAAGATGAAATAAATGTGCAGCTGCTGACAGTAATCTGTTTTGGAGGACAAAAAGGAATTGGCACTGAACAATAGAAACATGGAGACAGAGAGACAAGAAATCCCAGCTGCTGAATAAATGAGGACGAAGATGAGCAGTGACCGTCAAAGCTGTTACTCGACGTATTCCATTAATCTCTGCTGCTGCTGCTACAGTCCCAGTGACGACCAGATTCAGTGAGATCCAATTAATTTCTCCTTGCTGGGAGAACCAATCTCATCTTCCAACATCGAGTCCATATTGTACAGAGTCCATGGAGAACAGTAGAGAACAGGAAATGGAGCTTTTTTTAATCAGCGACCCTCACCTCCTTAATCTCAGGAAGGAAATTCATCCCAGGCACAAAACTGAGTTTTAGTTTCCTCAGACCAAAAACCTTAACTACGAAAAATGTTTGTTCAGCTGCGCGGCCGTGTTTTCCTTCTTTGTGCTCTTATCATTCAACAAACGCTGCGAGTTCTCAGTCAGCGCAGCTCAGAGGAAGAAGAATACGCGGCGCAGTGACCACAGACCACAAACTCATAAGCACACATGTACAAACACCAATCTGCAGTCTGGGTCTTGTGTGTCCTGCAGCTGTGAAAGACCGTCAGAAGGTTCATAATCAGACAAAGAAAAAACAAGCAGAGCTCGGTGCGTGTGTGTGTGTGTGTGTGTCACGTCGTTGGGTTTGGTTTATAGTTTCCTTCAGCGCCTTCTCCTATTCCTGTCTCCAAATTAAAGCCAGTTTTATTTATAATAGCATGGACCGAGGAATGAACGGTAATGATTTATATTCTGTGGACGGAAGTCCTAACTGGTCTGCAGATTACGTGGTTTTTGTCCAAATAATCCGTCAAATCAGGCCCAGGTCTTATAAACAGCCACAGTTTTTACATTTTCTATATTTCTCATGTCATTTCTACAGAAATCTACAATAGTTGATCTTTATTTTCTCAAGTTTCTTTGTGTTTCCAAACCCACTAATCCTCCAGTTTTAGGCTAATTAGTCATGTTTTGTGACACAGACCACATGTCTGTTGTTGACGTCTGTGGGTCTACATACTGTATGTGTGTCTGTGTGTGTGTGCGGTTGAGCTCTGTGATGACAGAGCAGGACAAACAGCAGCAGCATGACTTTCCCCTCATCTGTAAAGTGTCAGCAGTGTCAGCAGTGTCCTCTAACACCCACGGAAAAGACAAAACAGACAGTGCATCCAAAGGTGACATTAGAAATCAGCAAAACCTTCTCACTATTCACAGTGACTTGTTTAGACCTGAAGTCTCCACACCTGTCACCCAAATCACACTGTCCCACACTGTGAGCCCTCATGTCACATGCAGTTGGTAAACCCCAGTCCTCCAACACAATCTGGACTGAATCTCAGCTCCAACTTTGTTTAGGACTTAAACAGAAGTGAACATTGTTTAACCCAAATGTCAATCTGAGGCCCGGGGACCAAATCTGGACCAAAGTGTATGTTATATTTGGTCCATGAGATCATATCAAATTTGCACCACAGTTGGCTCGCCAGAATATAGTTCTTATATTAGAGGGTTCCAGGTTCAAATCCAGCAGCTGCGTGGCTGCTACTGTGGTGCCTTTGAGCAATCGGTCAAAGCTGCCCATTGTTCACTTTGGTGATGGGTTGAATACAGAGGTTACATTTTGTTGTGTTTGTTGTGCATCGCAATGACAATTTTTTTGTTCCTTTCCTTTCAAAAAGGAACTTCTTGACATGAAGACATAATAATAACAAATACTACCAATGTGTGTTTCAGTTTAAATTGTATTTCTCATGTGGTAATAATATTAAGCTTTGATTATACGAAAAGGAAAAACATGCACAGCTGCCATCAATCTGAGATCTCACTTGTTTAAGACTTTAAGTAAGGAAAGGAACAAAAAACAAACTCCTTGTCATTGTGATCCAACCCACTCCACACATGACATCGGCATTTAACCCATGCCAGTGGTCACCTGGCAGATGGTGGCCTCAAACCTAAAACTCTTATTATATATTTTATAGCAGGTTTCATTAAACAAACGTGTTTACGTGATCCGTCCCAGGTCATATTGAAGTGCAAGGCTGGGCCTCGTTGGCAGTCGTTACCAGGGAAGTCCTCACAGATGGTCAAAAACCCATCAACCTCAGCATTTCTGACCATGTCCTGTGGTGATGTCATGCTCAAACATTATCATTATTATTATTATTCACTCTGTGTCTTTTTTCTTCTGTCCCTCAGGTGACAACAGCATCAGAAGCTGTCGCAAGACGGAACAAACTCCAAGAGCATGACGAAAAGGATGGGAAAGAAAGAAAGAGAAACTGATTCACCAGGTGAAAGTGACACTGCTGTCATCCTCCCTATCTCCACCATCATCATCATCCTCCTGCTCTAGACTGCTGATGCTGCTGCTGCTGCTCTTCCACTTCACCTACTCACGGGGATCAGACCTGGAACTAGAGGGCGTCTTGCCTCTTTTTCGCACCTCCTCTAAACCACAGACGGCTGGGAAGGCCCACAGCGGCGTGCTGGAGCCACTCCATCAACAGCCTGTGTCTGTGAGCCTGAGGTGGGATGGAAACCCCTGAGACTCCTGATGCCATACTACTGAATGCTGATCGTGAACCTGCCCTGTCTGACTGTCTGTCTGTCTGTCTCCGTCTGTCTGTCTGTCTGTCTGTGTGTCCTGGGCTGTCGATCTGCACCAAGTGCCATAGTTACATTACATTCCCTCTGATTTTGCACTGACCAAAAGTCCTCACGACTCCATCCGTCTCGGCATTTACCTGCACACTGTAGAGGAGCAACTGTCTTACGAAGGACTTTGTCTTCTTCGCTGAATGCAGTCTCGCACAAAGCGACAATTTAAGCTGATAATTCACAAAACTTAACCTCAGTATTATACAGTACACAACGAGAACTCTACTCCGAAAAACAACGTTACATCATCAGTACAGTATTTATGGATTTTTACAGTGTGCACGTAAATCTAGAGCTCAGTGTTTCGTCCACATCTTCGTCTTCTGACCTGCTTTTCCTTTTCATCTAAACCTGAACTTTCAGCACTTAACCCTTGTGTAGACAATACCAGTGAACACGACGGAGATACGTATATATATATATTTAAATATATATATATATATATATACCTGCACATTTTTGATCATAATTTCTTTTTTTAATTATTTGTTTTTGTGGGTTTTAAACTGGATGTTTTTATCTACGATTGTTCATAATGGAAGTTAAATCGATTTATTTAAAGCAGACACTGGATTGTATATTCTATAGTTATAATGTACATGGTTTTTTTTCTCCTCTAAAGAATATCGAATGCTTGTGTTATGATGTTTGAGAAATGATACCTGTGTTTTCACGTTTGAGATATTTTTTTGTGTTCATAAAAAAAAAAAAGAATTTCCACACTGCCTTATCAGTGAGCTGGAGGTCCATTCCACTGCTGACTGATGGAGGGTTTTAGATTTCTGGACACACCACCCACTCACAGACACAGTCTCCTTTAATGGTGGATTCCATTCCAGTAGGTGCTGGTCACGAACGCAGCGTGGCTGGAACACGATCTTCCCACCCTTGTCATGTCAGATATCCCATTCTAAAACAGGAGAAAGGACCTTTGTGAAGTGTCCAAGTCTCAGTCATCAGATTGTTAGTGAGGGAATTCCAAATCTCCGACGGGAAGAGGAAATCCCTCTGACTAAACGCAGCATCTTATCACCGAGATTGGTTGAAAACCCCAACTGCTGAAATGTCTATCTGATGTCTTGGATTCCTGTTTATCTCATCAATCCTTTACAAATCTACGGTCTGTGTCACAGCTGGGTGAACGTTTTGTGGGCGACAATGGGTCCTTAGATTTGACTGTGGGGCCCAAGTAAGGAACAGATGGATGAAGTATTTGTGTAAACTAAGATTCATTCGTTCATCATTTTCATCCTTTACTGGGTCTCAGGGGCAGTAGTCTCCACGACTCCCACACAAATCACACTGCAGCACACTGTGAGCCTCCTAGTGGGTGGCAGGCCACTGGAAGTCATATGGGTCGGGACTGTGCCGGTAGGGGATTTGAACCTGAGGCCTAATGGACCCAAGTCTGCTTCCAATGCCGCCCCCTGTAAACTAAGATAACACAAACATCACGCATTAGGACTAAAATCCAAAGCCTTTTTTTATGTTATCTATTCTGGAAAGTCAGAATTATTATGATGCTAAAAATTTGGACAAGAAGATTAGTGGACCAAACCAAAAAGCCCAATGGGCCACATGTGGTCCCCGGGCCATAGTTTGCTCAAACCAAGTCTGTCTCATTGTGCAAAAGAACTGCTAAAATCTAATTCCAGACACAAAAATGAACTGATTTCTGATGTAAAGTTGATTTAATTTTAATTCCAACTCAAAGGTGTCTAAATGTACTCTGCAGCCTGCTGTGAAAACACAGGAGTGGAGGAGTATGGGTAAAATCCTGACCTCGGCAGAGGAGACGTTGGGCTACAGTAGCGGTGATGTGCCAGTGTGACTCAGTGGCTCAGTGTGTGGGCAGCTGTGTGGGCTGTGTCCTTGTTGCCAGAGCTTTAGCTTTAGACATGCTCGGACTCCTCTGAATGTGATTCAACGACCTGGTGTGTTTGCACACCGCCATCCTCTTAATGAACTGAGATTCTTACCTTTCTTTTATCATTTTTTTTTTTTGCAACTAGATATATAAAAAAATATATATAAATATATATTTCTCACAGCTGTTTTTAATATATTGTAAATGATGGATGCAATGTATTTATATGTTACACTATAAAAAAAAAAGAATCTATAAAGGGAAGTTTAAGGTTAAGACGTGCTTCGCTTTATTTTACGTCTTCGGGTTTGGAAAAGTGATTTTTCGACACCTTCTGGCATCACATTCTGGTTACTGTGATAGAAAATTGGATTTAATAAACACTTATTCCTCAATATATAACAGGAATGTGATCTGAATGGACAACACAGGGGTGTCATTTTAAGGGTGCAATCATACCGTTGCATTCATTCTTGTAGCTTTTTGTTTCAGTTTTCATTCACGATGAAGAAGAACTCATATTATTTTGCACGCTTTACATTCAGGGAACCCCGTACGGCAGCGATGGGTCACTTCACGCTCCGCGGGAAGTGATGACACGCTGACACGTATCACCAGTAGAGATGTTACCTCTGGTCAGATGGGTCATGAATTGTGTTTCACGTTGCCAAAATGAGCTGACTCAACACCAATCCTTCAGAAACTCCGTTGTCCGTTGTATTGATTGGTCACTGAGGTGATGTTCAGAGATGACACTATTTCTTGTCGTACAAGAACTGTATATAAAGAGATGTATTTCTGATGTTTAACAGAAATCAGAGGTTATTTTTATTTTTAGAGCAAGTCGTGCGGGAGAATTGTCAGAGAAGTCATAGGCTATATTCTAGAACTGAACTGTGATGTGTTGGGGGGGGGCGTGAGATAGAAGATGTAAATGTCTGTAAATCTAATAAACCTATTTAATCACTTCATACCACCAAGCCGCCTCCGACTCTCTTTGTTCTTGACACCTCCATGTGAATAATCTGAATTCTTAAGAAGATCTTTCAATCATCCGTCTTCATCCTCTTATACATATCCAGGTCTCAAGGGCAGTGGTCTCCACTACTGCCGCCCAAATCACACAGCTCTATACTGTAAGCCATCCTGCGGCTGGTTAACTAGGCCACTACTGACGTCTAATGAAGAACTTGTTTATTGGTTTTCTTGCATAATGCAATACAACACGGATGAACATTGTTTTTTATCCAATAAGAGAGTCAAAACTGACCACGAATCAGAGCCAGGTCATAGATTCTTTTAGTTCTGGCCATGTACAGATCACTTTTACTAAATTATCCATTAAAAAAAAAAATCTTGTCCTTTTACTTTTTTCATTAAATATATAGATATGATAGATATAGATAACCTGGCAATTAGGGACCTTGGTTTATTAGCTTATTTTGCGATATTCGATATGCCAATATTGCAGAAGCATATTATTTACCATTCAGATGTCAACCAATACCAATAAAGATGCTGATCCGTTTCATAGTGTGGCAGTAGCAGGCCTGCCTACAAAATAAATCGAGCAAAGAGTCCTGGGTTCGATTCCCAGAGGAACGAAAAGATTGCCGCTTGTCACGGGCAGCCTATTAACAGCGGATAAGACCTTGTCTGATCTATGCAAACCACTGCACCATTGAATAGATCACACAAGGTCGTTACAGATCAATTAAATGATCTGTAATGCTGCCATCTAGTGATTGTCACGTAGATATACAGCCATTTATCCCCAAAACTATTTTGGCGAAACGTCGACATTTAATTGTCAGGAATTAAAAATTGGACATACATTAAATATCAGGTCAATGATACTAGTTGGATATTACCAGTTATCCCTGCTGGTTTATAGATTAATGTCAAGATCATTGAGACAAGGATACTGAAAGAAAAAAACGTGCAAATGTTACTTAAAGTGTGATGTAGTTTTAACATTCCTTGTTCAGATTTAAGGGTTACACCAATTCAGGTGTCACAGACAGTTCAGGCCTTACTTGGTTTCATTTTGATACAGATACTAATTTGAAAAGTAAAGAGCATTCCTTCCTTCTCCTCATCCTCACTACTTTTCACAAAGACCTGATTTTATCAGACGGAGAGAGAGAGAGAGAGGAGGCCTGTGTCTGTGAATGAACCGGCCCATTGTTCAGGTGCAGTCAGGCCGTCCTCCGGGACACTCCTCAGGTAAGGACCTCTCACAGCCTTCAGAGTGGTCTACAGAGGGAACTGCACTCCACAAACCTGACTTCTCCAGTTATAAAAGAGAATGTGGTGTTTATCTACGCAGGAAGTAACGGAAGTCGTCCGAAAAAAAAGGGCCCTTTATGTAAGGACATTTATTATAAGGGCAGAGTTACTTCGGATGGCAGCTGACAGCACTAATGGACACATCTGAGAGAGGGCAGCACAAACACAGGGAGTAAATACACGCTGCATTTGGACAAAGGAAGAACCTTGGCTGCGGGGCCTTTAATTAGGCCGAGCCGCATTTGTAACAGATCAGCGGCAGCGTCCGTCAGTGTGAAGAGTGGAAGATTATACAGGAGGCTAAGTGGTGAACTAGCGCTTGGTAGGTTGGATGACCGAGAGAGAGAGAGAAACCCAAACCCTTTCCCACAGTTGCACCAATGTGTGCCCCAAAGTCAGACAGTCCAATCTGAAAGTCAACACACCTAGTCATGCAGCAGGCAGGAAACACCGGGGCGTAGACAGGAAAAGGGGAGCCATTCTAAAGAGCCCTGGAATTTCCATTTGCACTGAATCTCACAGAGGGCAAACTCTGTGCAACACAGAGGGTAAATTTAGGTTGAAAAATGGCCAGCCAAGTATGTGGCCCTCCTAAATGTCAGCCGGTTCAGAGTTAACGTGACACAGTCCACATCTTCAGAGACAGAGCTCTGTTCTCCCCCAGCATTCATGTCCACCATCAACTTCCAGCCTCAATAATCTGTGATTTTCTATAACAGTTAAACAAATAGCACACTAGCAGCGATAATATAGCAGATAGTTATGAGTACCTTATAAGCGAGAGACCAACTGAGGATGTGTTTGTGTCTTTCTTCAATTCCTGCAAGTTCTGTCAGTGTTGAAGTCAACTAAACAGACCCAGGTGTAAGATGGTGCCTTTATCATGGGATTTTTTCCATATTTTGTGGCTCATGGTGTTGAATATGAAATATATATATATATACATAAATATATACATATTTCAAACTCTCACACACATATATCCCAAAGAATACTAGACCCAAGGGATTATTAAAGTTATATATATACACAAACATACATATACACATATATGAACATATATGCCCAAATATATACATATATGCACATATATTTTAATAAATATATATGTATATGATGTGCACATATAAATATTATATATATACACATATATACGCGTATATATTTATATATGCACATACAGTATATATTTATATTTACAAATATGTGTGTGTCTGCAAGACAATCACTTCAAGCTACGCTAAAAATATAACCGACATTGTAAGACAAGTAGCGGCGTTACCACAAATGGCCTGTTGCCTGTTTGTGCTCTGTGATTACTAAAAGTGTAATTTTGGTTTTAAATACTCACTTGTTAGCCCTAATTTAATGTTCCCTTCATCTTCCTGTTACCTAATATTTTATTCCTACCCAGGACGATAAGCATAACTTGGCATTCATTAGTTGTAAAGGGCGCACACACACACACACACACACACACACACGTGAGAATATCTCTTGTCATCATTCCATGTGAGTTACTATTAATATCAAATCTATCAATTATTATTATCATATCATGTTTTTTTGTTCATCTACATGGTTAAACAAACAAAAACAGAACAGAATCAGAAAAGGAACAGAGCAGCAATAATGAAGAACATTCATTCATCTTCATCCTCTTATCCCTTACCGTGTCGCAGGGGCAGCAGTCTCCACGACGGCGACCCAAATCACATGGCACCATACTGTGAGCCTTCCTCTGGGTGGGGACAGTCAACCTTGATGCCTTGTAATTCCAGCCGCCAATGAAGAACACAGACGAGCCTTACCAGTGACCAACAACCATGAACACTGACTGACTAAATGTTCCAAGTCACCTCTGCACCAGGTGACACCAGTGAGACTGATGACAGAGACACAGGTGAGTTTGATGAGACTGATTACCACAGTGAAGGTTAGAGAGACAGACAGAGTTTTTGATCATTACTGTTACTTTTGCCTGTGTTCAACCTAAACAGATCCATCTTTTACCTGCTGCCTCAACAAGAAGGCACAGCTGCAGCCAATCCCCGCTGGAACCAGTAGGGGGAGATAGACGCAACCCGGGCAGTTGTCAGTTAAACGGTCAGAGGAATACACTGCATATAGAAAAACCTTCACCTTCACATGCTCTACAAGATAGAAAGTCCAATGAATCTATGTCGTTAATTAATTACCTAAAAATACCTAAAAACTTTTCCACATTTGTTTTCAAGGGTAAATATGTAAGATATTTACATATTGTATTTAAGTACATATACTTTTACAAAACATTTCCCAAACAGAAGGTTTAGAGCGTGCAGGGGTTGAATGTTATGTTCAATTTATATCAAATGGGCCAGATTGACACCCCAAGTGGGCCGATTCTGGTCCACAGCCTATATGTTTGACACCAATTTTAAGATGACATTATTTTTCGGGAACATCAGTTGTATCCGATGCTCTATTTCACTGTGCATTCCTCCAGTCTGTGGTGTAATTAGGTTTCACAGCTGGTTGTTGTGCCTTTAGCAGCACAAAGGAAGACACAACGCACACTTTATTTATCTCACAGCACCAGAATAGACGGCGCAAAAGAGAATACACTCGCAAGGAACTATGTGCCGTTTGCAGGATCACACCTTTCTGTGAATCTCTCACCTCTCTCTCCCCCTCCCTGTCTGTCATCACCTCAACCTCTCCTCCTCCTCTAACCTGCTCCACCACATAAATACAGACACTCTGAGGAAAGCAGGTGTGATGGAAACACCCAGGGAAGTTAATTCCTGATGACGTTTGACACCGATGTGAAGACTATCATCTGCATGTGAATATGAGATCTCGGATCGACTTTCCACAAGCGCCTCTCATTGCTAATATGGAGAGGAATGTCTGATATGTTTGCGTAGACACCGCCAGAATCTGTCTCTCTCTTTTTTTTTTCATCCGACTTCTGTGCAAACGGCATCTTCAGAAGACACGGATGTAAATTTCAAGAGAAATGTACCCATTGATCATGCGTCTGTGTATGAAGGGAACAGAGTGAGGAAGATGATGAGGAACACTCAGTGACTTTACAGGTTAAATCTGCAATTGAGTAAAAAAAAAAAAAAAACGATAGACGGTGAAGGTGACCTTCAGGAATACTTCAGCATCTTGCTCTTTATTCATGTTTATATTGGTTTGACAAAATGAGAACATGCATCTGTTGTCTAATATTGAACATAAATATGAATTCATTCTTAAAAATGTGTAATAAATGGTTAGATCAGGGAACTAAAATATTTTGCCATAACATGTAAAGCAGGGTTCTCAAACTCAAACATGTTGAGAGCCACCACACACACTCCCTGTCAGCTTTCTGTGTTTAATACAAAAGAAAACATTTAATAAAAATTCAGTTTCCCATAGATTCTGTGTAATACAACACTGAACCAGAAGGAGAATGAGGATCAGGGTTTTGAGAACTATAGGATTTACCATAAACTGTGGAGAACAAATCTATAAAATATTATTATGAATTCAACTTTCACGTCAATGTGGGGGCCGCAAAATATCATTCCACGGGCCGCAAATGGCCCACGGGCCGCGAGTTTGAGACCGCTGATGTTGAGTAACAAAATAAATACAGTATAAATTACATAAGAAATGAGCAGCATCGAATTCATCAACCTTCATTTTGCTTATTGCATGAAACAAACAGTTTATTTTCCAAGGAGTTTCAAGTTGTTCTTTCTTCTTTCATGTTTTCCTCGTCAGACTCTCATACCAATGACCTCCAGCTGTCTGCGCTCTTGCATGTATTACTGTCATGAAGAAATCAGCAGTAGTTTGTATAACAGCATGAGAACTTCTCTCTCTTTCTCCCTCCTGTCAGTCCTGGTGGACTAAACAACAAGATGTGCTTACGGCGGGCTGAACAATGTCAACAAAATCACCATTCAAGAAGGCATAAATGCCATGTTATGGTCAGGCCTTCTGTCGCTGCAGCCACGGCAGCAGACGACGTCAACGCCCTCCGGCAAGTTCTAATAATCGCTCCTCGTCTCCCGTTTTTGCCTCGGAGCAGCAGCAGCTTCAGTTCCCTAACGCTGCCAGGGAGGTCTCTGAGCTGAGGGATCAATTTGATTTGCAGGCTCACTAACAAGGATGTTATGTAAAACGACAGAGGGATGGTGTCACCCTGGGCTCAGTGTCATGGCTGCAGCGGAAAGGGAATGATGAATACCACAGTTTTCTGAATTAAACATGAGCCTTTCACTTAACTTGACAAACCGTGAATGATGTTGTTCAGCCTTTGCTGCCGTTTTTAGAACGCGTGCTGCTATTTTTGGTCCCATGTTTCCTCTGTGGCGTGAACTGATTCAGAAAAAAACCTCTATTCATGCTTGTGCATACGTGTGCTTTCATGTGATCCGCACGTGGAGCCGCAGTTGGAGGAGCAGCTTTGTGAATGGCTTGTGGGTGAAGTCAGGTGTAGTAATGACAGCGGCTCCATACAGTACGTGCAGTACTGTACATGTGCTCCAGAGATTTATACAAATAGTTTGCATTGTACAACTCTTGCAACTCTTGCTATTCCAATTTGTCTTTTCTTTTCTGTGTTTACTGATTAATGGCAACCCAACGGGGTTAGATGGGTTGCCTGGTAGAAGTAGGAAGTAGACAAATTTGTTGCTTTCTACACCTTGTACGTTAAAAAAAATCAGTTCTTAAGGTTAGGCTGTTGCGTTCCTTGCCTGTAACCACTGAACCCTTCACCTTCATGCATTTATCTTCTTTTACATTACCGATGGGGCAGAATTCTCCACATCTGTCGCTCAAATCACACTGCACCCCACTGTGAGGCCACTGAAAGTCATGGGGGATGGTGGTGTGTTCCAAGCGCCTTAATGGCAACCCGGCAGCTGGTGGATTCAAATCTAAAGTTTTCATCAGCCAAGTTTCCTTCTTCTAGTGCTGCCGCCAACCAACCCTCCACCAATCAGATTGATTTCCAAGATGGTCAATTTAACCCCTCCCACCCTTTGTTTTTTATCCCCGTAGTCTTAGTCCTGGATGAGGATTGTAACAGTCCATCAGATCCCTGATGACTCCTTACGACTGTTAACTCTTCCAAAATGACTCTCAGGGCCTCTACTCCCCCGTACTCCCCCAAAAAGAAGCCTCATGTTCTGTTGCTCAGCTAACCTTGAGATGTTTCACTCCTCACCCAAGAGTCTCTCAGATGAGCTGTGACACATCTTCAAGAAACCTGGTTCAGGCGTCAAGAGACCTTCTTCAGGATTTGATCAAGTCATCAATCTGTTGACCGTACGACCCAACCGTGAGAGTTCCTTGAGGTTCTCCCCCTCATTAACATCAGCCATGTCAGGCCTGTAAAGGAACCCTCGGTGGTTCCTTGGTCCAGTGATGTTGACCTTGTCTGCAGAACAAAAGTCTTTTGAAAAAACACTGAAGACCTCAGCTTGTATCTGCTTCTGACACGCACACATTAAAAGGTGCCGTTCAAATGACCTCATCCGCGCTCCTACCACAGGAATTCCAGGCTTCCCTTCCACACATATGGCAGATGAGAATTTATTTTTCTTCAAAACCTCAGGAAATGGACTTGCATTCTGGCCATTCATGAAAACCATATTTCAAATCCCCAAAATCCTATTTTAGTAAATGTGACATGAGAAAAGAAAATGTGCCACGACAGACGTGTTATTAAATAGAACAATACGGTAAAATGGGTCACACACTGAGGGAATGGAAACAGTGTAGAAGTGAGGGGTTTTTTTGTGACTTCACTTTCAGACTCTTCTGTCATTGTACTGAGTCTACAGAGTCATTCAAACAGGAAGTGTTATGACATTAAAGGTTACGGTTCAATGCAAATAATAAAAAGGAGCTTCTTTTTTACATCAATAGTCATATTGATGTTCCTTTTCCAGCCCAATATAAACAGAATCATTGAGGGAGTTTTTTTTTATTATTATTTTGATCAAACAAAAACATTTCTCTCTACTTCAAATTATGTTATCTCTTCATTCAAAAAGATAATCCTAAAATTGGTTGGTTAAAAATTCTCTCATTTTTAATCCTGGTAATTGATTAAAATTCTTGGCCTCTTTAGTTGAAGACGGCACTTATATACTGGCAGGAATTGAAGAAAGGCACTCACAAAGATCTTCTTCCACAGCATATATCTATCTATCTATCTATCTATCTATCTATATGGCCATTAAATGATTTCCTAAGTTTTAGTGGAGTGTAACAGCTACACTGCGGTTGTTTGTTTTGTACTGATGTTGGATCACATCTGTTGTGTACCATGTTTAATAAAGTTCCATTGCAAAACTCCAAAACTCTATCTATCTGTTTTTTCCTGGATTGTGTTAATAAAGTACCATATTTAAAAATCTAAAAAAATCTATCTATCTATCTATCTATCTATCTATCTATCTATCTATCTATCTATCTATCTATCTATCTATCTATCTATCTATCTATCTATCTATCTACCTATCTATCTATCTATCTATCAACGTACCTACCTACCTTTCCATCCATCCATCCATCTACCCACCTACCCACCCATATACCTATCTATCTATCTATCTATCTATCTATCTATCTATCTATCTATCTATCTATCTATCTATCTGTCTATCTACCTACCTACCTACCTACCTACCTACCTACCTACCTATCTATCTATCTATCTATCTATCTATCTATCTATCTATCTATCTATCTATCTATCTATCATTTCTAGGTTTTATAAACAAGGCTGACTGAGCTTTTCTTATAAAGAATAATAAGTTTACATGTGTATCTAATGTGTTATTCTGGATATCCTCTCCATTTTCTATCTTCTTCCCTGTTGGTTTTAACCCACAGCTCTCTTGTGTCTCCATTAAAGGATCTGTTTGTGCCGCAGGATTGTTGATTCTCTGGTCTGTTGGTACGTTTGTGTTATTATTTACCTCAAGTGCTTCGACTGACAAAGTGTGCATCAATCCCCGTCTGGTGGTTTAGCTTTGCAAATCTTCTTCCCGTAAATGAACAAGGCATGTAAATTGCATCATTTCTGTTTCAGGGAAGTGGGCAGAGGGTTAGGGTGTACAGTAGACGTCAGGGCGATTTCAGGATCCATATACTGAAGCTTCAGACTGGTGCTCCACATACTGTAGCTGTTGCTGCTTTTACCATATTAGGCTCCCTGCTGCTGAATCCTCCTTGAAACATGGATCTCAATGTCACCTGTAACCACCAGAGTCGATACAGACCCTGGGGTGACCTCATCTGTGAACCTGTCCATCACTATTGTTCCTCAAAAAAAAAAAAAAAAACGATACCGCCCTCCTACCCTGATCTCTTTGTTTCTTTGACATCACACCTCTATACCGTCCTCCTGTTCTCATACAATACATGTCATGTCCTGCATTATCTTCTTTCAAAGACAAAACTCACATTTTGAAGTCTCTAACTCAGCTGCCACTGTATCAGGTCTCAGGTATTCTTCTGTGGAATTCAGCACATGCTCTCACAGTAACCCTACTGTAATAAATCAGAATGGATTCTTTGATAAATGTGGACATTTACGTATGTGATGCCACAGAAATACCACAGATATTTTACAAGCATAAAGTGTGTTACAAATTACAGTTTACTTTTGCCAATAAATATGTGCTCTTATGATGTGAGAAAATTCACAACTAGTATATTTACGCTCATTTATACACAAATTTTAACGCTTTATTGGGAATATCTAATAATATCAGCTGTCTGACATTATAAGCCCGCGGCGTTTTTCATCGAATTATAACGATCTATTAAGACAATGATTGGGTTTGGACAAATTTGCTGCAATCGCACAAAGATCCTGAAACATTTAAATTATTTAACATTTAATAGTTTTGGGAGCAAACGGGGGCATCTATCGGTATCTGTCGATATGGGAATCGGGCATAATCAACGTAATCCGATATCGGCAAGGTTAGGTTACGGACATGTCTACTCTTTAGGTGTTATAGCAAACTCTCACCATACTATTAACAACCTCCCTGCTGAACGTTGACCCATATTAACTCCACCTGCACATCCAGTCTTTAAAGAAATCAATTATCTCAATAGCCACAAGGGGGAGTAGGTTGACAGCCCTTGATGGACTCTTGGTGGAACTGCCCTCAAAGCGAAAGCAGCATGAGATTGTGACTGACGTAATGAAATGAAGTTCCTCAGAAAAGCACCTTACTGTATCTGTCACCAGGTCACAGGGGCAGGAATCTCCAGAACTTACACCCAAATCACACTGCACCACACCGCGAGCTTTCCTGTGGGGTGTGTGCTGCCGCTTCCTTAACCACTAGGCCACCGCTGCCGGCAACTCCTACAACAAACGCTTCAGATCGACTATTTGATAACAGTGTCCATATGTTCCTTCACTGAGTGAAGTATTTCTATAATATATACACATTTAGCTAATGGAACTCTGACAGGGAGCCTGTATAAACTGTTGAACTCTGACACCATCAATACTGTACAACGTAGGAATCTGTCAACCTGACAAAGTGACTCCAGGCCCCAAAAGCCATCAGAGCAGATCGCTGAAACCAGACTCATTGATTTGTGTCTGATCTGATCTCTGAGTTAAACCATCCTGGAATAACAGGAAAGAGCAGGGCGGATTAAAAGACTAAGGAATGCAGCAGGTAAAATGTCACAGTGTTCCAGAGCGTGCGTTGTTGCCTGTGGGAAGTGTGTGGACAGAGATTCGGAACAGTCCAGGAATTCTGGCAGAGCCAAATCCCATCAGGGGACAATACTCTGGAGTCACACTGACACAAATACACGTCAGAAAAGTATATTATGAGCATTTCTTGGAACTAGCATTAATATAAACTGTCCTTAAGAGAGGTATCTCCGTGACACACCCAGCTGAACACACTAACAACTGTGCATGTGAAGTCCAGCCCAGTTCTGGTTGAACCAGTGAATCCATCAGATCCAGGCGTGAGCAGAGCCAACAGCAGCCTCCTGGGAGAGAGGAGGATTTATGGGAAGTAGGTGGATGCTCCACAAGGCGCTCTCTCCCACCAGCACCAAACATCAAATGCGATGAAATATGTTTGAAAACATTGATATTTTGGAATAAGTTGTTCCATCTGTCAATGCCAAACTGCTGAAGCCAGTGGTCCAGGGAGGAGGAGGTTCACCAGTTCACCAGAGATAAACAGCCGTTCACGCTCACGTTCACACCTACGGTTCAGAGACTGGAGGAGTACGGAGCAGGATAATGTGTAATCGATTGTGAAGTAGATAAAATTACTCAATAGTAACTGTAGATAAATACATATAACATCCAATAAGCCAGTTTTATTTATTTATTCATGTATGTACTGACCAGGACATAAATGTAAACACTACTGATAATGTGTTAAATGTTTAGAATAGAAATAATTGTTTGCATTTGATTACATTTTTGGAATATTAAAAAAAACAACTTTATCTTAATCTCTTTTTAAAAAAACGCTGAAAATGCGGCGTTAACTTACAAAAAACTTAACGCCGCATAATCAGATCTTAATGATGACTTGAATAAATTCATTTCACGTGTATCCTATGTATAGAGGTTTATTATTCAAAAACTCTCTATGGGAAGATTGATCTTTGAGCTCCACCTGGTGGTTGAAACATTGAATAGATGGGCCTAAATAAGTTTTACTTAAATAAATTAAAAAAAAAAACTTTTATTGGAGAACCGATTGCTCCTTGTACAGCAAATACATTTTAGAGCATTAAACTATGTGTAGCAACCTGTGTTTTTCTCTTCTCTCTATTATAGCTGTGTCAAACCCCTGGCCTGGGGCCCAATTCTGCCCACATACTCAAGACATGTGGTTCATGCATTTTTTTCCACTTCATTCCAATCAATTGTTTAGGTCATCTAAATACATGACAACAAAATTATGTCTTATTGAAATTAACATGCGTCTCCCTAAGGACAAAAGACCAAAAAATGGCAATTAAGACACCTCTTCTCTCCAACAAACAAAAAACTTCAACTTCAATGCTTGAGACAATTGAGTTATCAAACCAAGACTGTACTTTAACAAGCATGTTTAATACTTTTCATAAAAATAAACCAAAGAGTTGAGAGTAGACAAAAGGACAATTTGTGTTAAAGGAATGCATTCTCCTGCCACACGAGGGCGCCGTCATCCACAGCTTCTACCAAACCTGGTTTGACACTTCAGAGTTTCAAAGGGAACATAATTTATTACATGTAATCGTCAAGGCCATTGACAAATTTCATCTCGAGCAGAAATGCTTTCTGATGTGCCCCAGAGGACGACAGAGGAACTGCAGGGCACGAAAATAACACCTTAGTCTGCATTAGGAGACGTCCATGGAAGATGTTTCTGAAAGAGGAAATAAAAAAGTTCTTATACGACAACTTTCCAAAGAGAGCGCAAAAAGATGAGTTTGTTAGACATTTAAAGCCTTTAATTGACGGGAGGAGGACAAAGTGCAAACTTACGCGTTTCATTAAAGAGAAATGAATCCTGATACTCCTTCATGTACTGAGAAGATCTGGCTTCGTCCAGGAACAGAGAATAGACTCTTTTAATGTCGTCCACCTGCACTTCTGTCCCCTGAATATGTCAGAACACATGGCATCAACGCTTAGGTTGGTAAAGGCAACATCTCTTCCATTCTCTTTACAGTGTTCTGACGGAGCTCACCTTGCGTTTGCGACAAACCAGTCCTGCTGTACTGATCAGCTGAATGGCGTAACGCAGCGAAGTCTCCATGCCGATGCGAGTCAGGACGGTGTGAGCTTCGTCACTCAACTCTACATCCTCTTCTTCACACCTGTATAGGAAAAACAATAAACATGAATGAAAATGGACATAAAACCTAAATATTTAAAGAGCGATGAGGCGGGAAATCTCACCTGATCTTGAGGACCTGTCTGGTCTCTTTTTCAGTGTATGGAGAAGTTGTGATGATGAGCAGGCGGTCCAGCAGGTCAATGGGGATCCCATGAGGACTCTGGTAGTTTGTGCCACGGATACTAAATTGGAAGACAAGAAGTCAAGAGATTCAAGGACGGAAAATTGACAGATTTTCTTGGAACAGGACATGAATCTTAAAGCTTCAACGAGAATTTTTTATTATTAAAGGTTTTTCATCTAGTTTAAAATAACATTTTTTCTCCTAGAGGAACTGAATTGAAGTCCTTGGACAAAAACGTTTCTGTACAAGGAGAAATGTTTAGACATAAAAAAATATCCAGCATTATCATTTGGGTTTTTTATTTTTCATCTAACATTTTTGTATAATACTTCATTTACATTTAATACCACATGTGATATCATAAAAAAGGAAAAAAGAATAATAACAATACCGAGTGATGCCTCTGTTGGTGGCCATAATGAGAACTGGGGACAGGTCACTTTCCAAGGCACGGTTCAGAAAAGAGAAACACTCCATGTCCAACATATGGACCTCGTCGATAAACAACACCTGGATCCACAGTGAGAAAATCAGTGTCGTGCAAATCAGAATCTTCCTAACACACATAACGGACACAGAGTTTGACTTACTCCTGGAATGATCTCCGCTTTCCCCTCTTCCCTCCACTCACAGACTTTTGCATTAATCTGCTCACGGACTTCAGACTTGATCTCCCCGGTGTCTCCAGAGAACAGAGCCAAGAAGCCTTGTGTGCGACTGTTGATGACGTCGATCTCGTGGAGGGACACGGTGTGGACGACCTCTTTCCTCTTCTGTAACTCTCCCTCCGGACACTGTACGAACTGAGTCTGTGGAAATAAAGAGGAGAAATTCTCACTCACAACAACAGGACTTACTTCTTTTTAAAAGAAAGAAGATGATGTGAGAGTACTGCACCTGAGCTCCCATGGCATCATAGTCTCTGGCTCTGGTGAAGGATCGTCCCAGTTTGCTTATTTTTCCAGTGGCTTTGTCAATAGTAATGACGTCTCTGTGAGACACAGAGAACATGCATCAATCAAACACAACTGTCCGACAGACCTGGAGGTTTAAATAAGATAAAATAACACGTCACAACATACCCAGCTTGAACCTTTTCCTTACTGAGGCTTTCAATCATCTTGTTGCCCAGGTCGTATATTGTCTCCATTTCAGTGGTCTTTAAAGTCAGCTTTCCAACTTTAGCGCCCTGATGGAGCAGAGTGTTAAATCAAATTGCAAATATCTAACCAAATCCAACTAGGCTCTGAAATTTAAACAAAACGTCCACAACCAGGGAAGATACGTACTGTTCCTGTAGCTGGCCTATCAATCTGGATTTCCACAACTTCTCCTTCAATAATCTCCGTCTCCTCTCTGTAAAAAAAAAAAAAAAAAAAAAAAACAATAGAAAGGCGTCTTGAACAGCAATATCCTGAGTCTAGAGATATGAGACAAGAACACTCACTTGATCCTGACTCCGATGGCCTTTCTAAAGGCTTGACTCAGTGCTTCAGTTTTGCTCAATTTAAACAAAACGTCCACAACCAGGGAAGATACGTACTGTTCCTGTAGCTGGCCTATCAATCTGGATTTCCACAACTTCTCCTTCAATAATCTCCGTCTCCTCTCTGAAAAAAAAACAAACAAAAAAAAAACAATAGAAAGGCGTCTTGAACAGCAATATCCTGAGTCTAGAGATATGAGACAAGAACACTCACTTGATCCTGACTCCGATGGCCTTTCTAAAGGCTTGACTCAGTGCTTCAGTTTTGCTCATCTCCAGTGAGTAGATCTCACTACTGGCCAGGGCTGTGAAGGGCGTGTCAGGGCCGAGGGACTGTGCAATGCCTGCAAATGATAAAGTTTTTATAAATCTAAAAGTCCCAGGAATGTTTATTTTTTTTGTGAAATTTATCATTTTTAACATATTATATCAATAGAACTGCAAGGTTTTAAAAATCTTCATATAATTTTTGTGTGGTAGAGATGCAACCACTAGGCAAAAGACAAGAGGCAGAGTTAAAGGTGCTGGGATTCTCTTTAGGAGAGACACGAATGGACAGGATCAAGAATGAGGTGATTAGAGGGACAACACAGACGGGAAGGTTTTGGGGAAAAAGCTAGAGAAGACAGATTGAGATGGTTTGGACAAAGATGTGATTGATGGATGTAGTGAGGGAGGACATGGAGGTAGTTGGAGTCAGAGTAGTAGATCCAGAGGACAGTGTGAGATGGTAAATGTTGACTTGCTGTGGCAACCCTTGAAAGACGGGAACAGCTGAAAGGAGAAGATATCATAGTTTTGTCTTTACCCATAGCAATGGCAGTCTTCCCTGTACCAGGTTGTCCAGCAATCAGAACAGCCCTGCCTGCAATCTGTCCATCTTTGATCATCTCCAGAACAACTCCTGCAGCTCGACGAGACGCCAGCTGACCTACCATACCCTGGGACACCTGCGTGTGAGGACAAATAAGATATTAGACAAGATATCAGTGCACAGTTGTAACTGTTTTATCGCAAAATATGTTAGCCCTTAATCAAGTTCATTATTTCCCACATACCTGTCTTGGTTCCAAAGCATCATCCAAACCAAGTCCACGGATATGAGAGTGTGCACCTGTCCATAAAAATGGATCACATTAACTTAAGACATACCTTTATATTTAGACAAAAATAAAGATAAAACTCTGAGTGTTTTTACAGTACGTTCTTCATAATAAATATATACAGTGGAAAGACTTTCTTACCAATTCTCTCAATCCGCATTATGTCACGGACCTCTGGAACCTTAGTTGTCGCCATCCTGAAAAAGTGAGAGAACAGTTACCATGTGCTTAAAAAAATAAATAGAGACTATTGACACTATATCTCATTGTTTTTCTACTTGTTTTATAGTTCAAAATTGCAATTTTAGTTAAGTACAAGCAATACAGTACTTAAATCAAGTGCTGGACTTGAGAGTTGATGACTCCAAAATTTATTCTTTTTTCAACTATACAAACATCTTTTTTCTTAGGTGATTCAAGCAGACTGACTGCTCGCCAAGCTTCAATTCACATTTTTTTAGTTTAAAGGATCAAAGACTCTTACACCGTCTGTTAATTTAAAATAATAATTCCAAGAAATGTTTATTTCTATAAACGGCAAACACATTTCTGGGATCATATTTTCATTTTAATTTGAAATCTAATCAAAACATCCCTTACTCCCAAGTAATTTATAAAATTCTATCTATCTGAAATTGTTGAGAAATTATAAATACTTTGGAAGTAACTTAAAAAACTTTCAAGATTAAACCTCCAGGAAAACCTCCAAACTCCAAAAACCTTATTAACACAAATTATTTATTTATCTATCTTGGTTTATGTGTTGTTGTATATCTCTTCAAACTTATTAATATTAAATATTAATTCTGACCATTATATTGTCAAATTACTATATTATTATTATAATTAATAAATGTAAAAGTTCTAAATTGACGATTTGATTGATTAAGTGATGATATACTACCCTTGTTTTTCTCACAATATTAACGTTGAGATATAATTTCCTTTGGTTTTAATAACGTGCTGTTTTAAATGACTGTCAGTTACATTTCCATAGCACCATTAACCAAACTAAGTTAACGTACCAACGCTGAAACTATGACCTGTCCAGTTGGTTGTCATAGTTACAACCTAAACATAGCCAATAAAGCTTTGTTTACGGCGTAGGGGGGGCTATGTAAAACTAATTGCTTTTATTAGCAGGTCGATGACTTAAAAATAGTTTTAATTATTCTTGTTATGTGATTGTTTAACTCAATTCCACTAAAAACCTGCACCTTCCATCCATGAACGATATGCTAATGCTACGCAATACTGCGTTAGCACGCTGGCTAGCTCCATTCACGGGTTAGTGTGTTAAAACTAATTTTACACCCTAATTTTCTCTTTTTTCCGACTCGTAAACTAAACACTCGGCGATATAAAAATCCAACAACCAACGACCGGCAAAACCAATAGATTATTTTGTGGTTATAGTTTACCTCGGCAGTCACACTGGTGAAATGTGAGAATGCGGCGCTTCTTTCCGAAGGTGCACACGGTAAATGCGTCCGGAGGGAAACGACGCAATGTAACTTGAGTTCTACTTCCCCTGTAAACATGGCCGCTACGTAAATAACGATTCTCGATTTCTGAATCGGAATCGGAATGACACAGCAGGTAAAACTAATGTTTGTTTATTTTTTTTGAGTTAGAATAGAATATAAGTTTGAGTTTTTAAATGCTAGGGGTATTTTTTTATTTCTCTTAATTATCGTTAAACACAAAACAGAATTCACTATCCGTTAACTGCATAAAAATGTTACGATTTTACGCGAGAAAACTTATCCATACCGGTATTTTTTTCTTAACTGGTTTAACACATACTTATTCCCGTAAATTATATTTCTCTTTCGATGTTGCTAAACTTTTTACCTTTTGAGATTGGTAGTACACTGTGGTGTCACTTTCTTCCACTAGGGGGCACACGGATCCTCAGGATTTTAACATCATTGGCTTTAACCTGAACTGCAGGTCAAAGTTACCTTTATCACGTCGACCATCTTTATTTTTCCTATCATGGTATTAGTGTTAGTTACGACATATGATTTTTTCATCCAACGCAACAAGATTTGAATTAATAAATACAGTCCAATAATAAAATTGGGATTAAAAACTAATTTGGAGAAGTCTGTCTGGGGAAGCCTATTTTGTGGTTCAGGTCTGAAGATCAGACAGTCTTTCATACTTTGATATTAACTGGGAAAATTGAAGAATGCACTGGAATCTTGTTTTCAAAGGGGGGATTTTTTTCATATCCTCTTTATTACATCCTGTTTTCCCCCAAGGCAGGAGTTGTAGGATTCCAGCCATAACCTGCTGCACTCACACAATGGCAGGTGGGCAATACTATAGGTTTCAATGTGTGTCATAACTGATATTTTCGTCATTGACAACAGTCATGGTGACGGACTACGTGCATTTACACAACACTTTGAGTTATACATTACAGCTTCCAGTGACTGTGCCTGCCCATTGGTCTACATGCATAGTTTGTTTATAATGATAAGGTGAAACGTTTAATGACTAACTGGGTGATTGCAATCTTTACTGTCACACCAGGCCATTCCTTAGTTAAGCACACAACAAAGACGTAAAACCGCAATTTAATGAGTTTCGACGACACATAAACAATGAAACTCCCGGTATCACATCAGCCACTGCAGATGAGTCTCCCCCAAATCTTCCCCAAATCCAAAAGACTTCTGAATAAATTGAATTAAAATACCAGTTTCAATCACTGTGTTATTTTTTTATTTCTTAGTACAGAGTTCTGGAATATTTACTGATATTTCCCTGCTTTAGTATCGTTGCCTGCAGTTGCTGTTTTGTAGTCAAACACGTGATTTATTGAGAACTTCTTTTTCTCCTTCCGGCCTCCCCCTTTTTCACAGGTTGCCACAGCGAGTCAACATTTTCCATCTCACCCTGTTCTCTGTATCTTCTACTCTGACTCCAACTACCTCCATGTCCTCCCTCAATCTCCTCTTTGTCTCCTACCTGGTAGCTCCATCCCTAGGATCATTGTTCTACCAACTTATCCACTGTCCCTCCCTGAACATGTCCAAACCATCTTCATTTAGCTTCTCTAGTTTAATCTAGCTGATCTAGCTTTTTCTTCTGATGCGATGATGCAATGCCGTGTGAACGTTGCATCATGATATTTGATGCGATTATAAGGAAGATTATTTATTTGCAATAAATCTGGGAAGAACTGGTGGAAGCCCACAGAGGTGCTGGGGGCTGAGTGGGCTCACTACCAAACAGGAAGACTCACAGTATGGTGCAGTGTGATTTGGGTGGCAATCGTGGAGACCGCTGCCCTGAAGACCCAGTGATGGATAAGAGGATTAGGATGAACAAATTAATGTTAAATCTGAGTTAAAGAAAAAACAATCACTGGGGTGAATACTTGTTCTATTTGTTTATTAATGCAAAACTGTTAAAAACACTTAATTCCATCAAAATTGCTCAGTGGACATTGCAATAAGTGACAAAAATTTTCAAAAGAATAAAGATTATAAATGTGAACTAAACTTAGTTTTCACTGCTTCATTTAAAGACTGGTTTCATTCAATACAAAAAGAATCCCCTGATAAAAATCCATGTGTTATATAAATCCTTCAGAAATAAAAAATATAGTCTTCTCAAATAGGTTATAGCTTTGTTCCATACATTTACAACAATACTGAATCAATGTTGTACACCGATTAGCAGCCGTTGGATTTTCTATTTTTAGTTTTACTGCTGGATGAGAGCAATGGCCGACTCGTACCAAACCCAGAAACCTGGATAGACTGGTTCACTGAAGGAGGTCTGGAAGCGATGTATGAGAGACATAGAGTCTCCTACAGTGTAGAAAGAGAGGGTGCCACCAGCATGGTCGAGGAACACGCCGATGCGAGAGGAGTACGGTGCGTTGATCTCTATTTGGTCTTTATTGTGACGGGCTGAGTAGCTGGAGTCGGAGCAGAAGAGGCTCCAGGATTTGCGGTTGTATCCAATGCGGCAGCTGTCTCCGTAACCGGTCCTCTTAATGCCTTTATATGTGACGCCAATGGCCGCTCCCTCTCCGCTCCAGTCGGTCTCCCAGTAGTATGCACCACCAGACAGGGGTTCTTTGCACAGGACTTGGGGCAGGGAGTCAAACCTGGCAGGATTGTCGCTGTAGTTCTGGGGGTCTCTCTTTAAGGCAGCCTTCCGGTTCCCTCTGGACAGGTACAGCTGTCTGTAGGCCGTGTTTGAATCCAGAGTCAGCTGGCAAGCATCTGAAGGAAACAAAGTATTTAGTTTTGATTTGGTCAAACATGCCGTATATGAAGAAGAATCAGATTGGAACAGCTTCTTCCACAGTAGTCAAAGAGAAACCATCACCTCACCACCAGCTGCAGGATGCAGATGTTAGCAGAATGTTTGAGTTTTCTAGTTGTGATCAAATGTCAGTGACAGTGTTACATTTTAAGAAAAGTGGGAAACATTCTGGCTGAACACACAGAATAAATCCCAGGGGGTTAGATGTCACCTGCCTGCTGTCTGCAGGTCACAGCTGGTGGGCCACCCGGTGGCCTCGCTTAGATCTGCCCGGCCTATTATCTGGAATGCCAGAGGTATCAACACTGTTTGTAAGTTTGACGACTCACAAAGGTGCAGCTAACAAGAAGCTTTTTCTTTCTTTTTTTTGCAAAGTGAGACCCAAGACCTTTTAGCTTTTTTTTAAGGACATTCTTGATGACCACTTTCACTGCATTATTAAAATAATTCAACATTATTGCACTGTGTCCATAATGACTGGAAGGCTGATCCGTGTCCATAGCGTGGAACACGCTACAGTTCCTCAGTGTTTTTTTTTTGGTGGGTCACAGGGTCTGACTTCAGCAACATCAAACAGCCTCATGCAGTGAACTGAACAGTGAGAGCACTGAAGTGCAGTGACAGGAAACAGTCTTAGAAAGGCTGAGACTCACATTTCAGGAAATCCTCCCTGTACTGAGGTTCCTGCACTGGCACGGACTTGTACATGGCAGCTTCATCGCCTACGAGAGGAAACATGGACATTTTGCAAATGATCAGTGAAAGTCTGCGTATGTGAAACAGATCCAAAACTGCATGGAATGACGCTACTGTATAACAAATGATTTAAATACTCTGGTAGTTTAGGCCATACAGTAGCTGCTGTTACACTGTCTATGAAGGGTAATCTTTAACGTCTACATTTATGATTTCAGCAGAGAAATGTGTCCATAAAACACTAGTCAGTGTAAATCTTCAACATGGTTGATTTTAATGTCACAATACACACTGAACGTGGACAAAATGGCTTTTAATTGTATTTTAATTGTATTACACAGTGTCCCCCAACATTTTTTGCACCACCGATCGGTTAAATTCATCG
The DNA here is from genome assembly GCA_016785265.1 of Paraplagusia blochii. NCBI lineage: Eukaryota > Metazoa > Chordata > Actinopteri > Pleuronectiformes > Cynoglossidae > Paraplagusia > Paraplagusia blochii. The sequence continues at coordinate 73,387 of JAFBJS010005043.1, forward strand.
TACTATTTTCACGGACCGGATGTTAAGTTGTGGCAGATGAAATGTTTTGATAAAATAAAATTTCTGGTGTTCTGAAATATTTTCCTACCTATAAAATCTTCCTACCCGAATTAACTGTGCGTGGGCACAACAAGGATTTCTCAAGTGCACGCAGCCTATAACTTTCTGCTACCAGACCGGTATACAAGGTCAAAATCTTGTATCAATGACTCTGCGTCATTTTGAGTTTATTGTTGTTGTCTTCACTGAGAAAATATTTCCTAATCAAATTGCATTATTGATGATGGAATCCTAGCCATTCTATTGGCCAGTTCTTTAGTTGATATGGGTATGGATCAAGTGGAAGTAATAGACAGAGAAAATAGCATTTCTCTGGGTACCTGTCCCTGACCCATTGGTTGGGGACCACTGACTTAACTTTGTTAGAAAAAATATAGTATTATTATTACATTTCTACATAATTTATCTGATAAGCCTTAGAATCACTAATAATATCGTGTAATGGGTTGACTTACTCTTTATTGATCGTCTCTTTTTGGATTCATCCAGTTGACAGAAGGTCATTTTGTTAACTATGAAGAGATAAAAAGGTTAAAATAATCACACTAGCAATACAACATTGGCAATACTTGAATAAATGGCTCCGTACTCACCGGCCTTGGCCACCTTGACCAGCTCATCATTGCTGAATTCATTCAAGTGCTGTTTCATCTCCGACACAGCTTTGTTCACTGGGCCAAAGGAGAAGTAGGGGTTGACACTGACTGTAGGCAACTCCTCCGCCTCCGTCTGAGCGATGAGCATGTGGTAGCTCTGTGAAAAGAGTCATCACGTTAGTTGGTTTCAATCGCTGTTCCCTTCAGAAAATGTTCAAGAGACTACGTGTCCCGTCTGTCTGTCGGCTGACAGTTACCTGGATGAAGTGGATGTGATCTTCGGTGCGGGACAGCTGGGTGATCTCATTGTCTCTCCTCTTCAGGTCAGCGATCTCGTGCGTCAGCCGCTCCATGTGGCCTTCTGCGTTGTTCAGCGCCGCCCTCTTGTTGGAGGAGATGAGCTTGGCCATCTCCTGCTGCATCCTTTCTATGGAGCGCATCATGTCGCTGAACATCTTCTCACATTCCTGCAGGGCCCTCTGCGCCGAGTTCTGCATGCAAATGGAGGTATGCCATAAATCAAATTGGTGTCACACTGGTTTGTCAAGCTCCCTGAAGGGGGCCTGTCATCACCACTACGACGCAGGAATGCCGTCTGTTGCGGTCGGTTGATTCATCAAAATGTCTTCTAAACTACACAGCGGTTATTCTGGTTTTATCTGGAGGATGAATGGCAGAGTCGCAAACCTTCAGCGAGTCGACTGCTTGTTTGAGTTCCTCCATCTGCTTGAGCCGGTCGTGAATCTTTTCTTGGATCTCCGCCTGGGTGGCGCCCAGCCGTTGCTATGAAAAGAACAACAGGCGTTGTTTACATTGACAACACTAATTTCTTCACACTAAATCCACTCATCACAAACCTGCAGAGTTGGCATAACAATAGGCCTCTTAATCACAGACTTAAATCTAAGATATACTGCCTAGTATTTCAAATGTGGACGCAGCAGAACTGTCTTCTTGTCCCTACAAACCACATCATGTTACTGTATAAACCGATTCACGACAAAAACATCTGATCAAATAAATCATAAATTCCGTTCAGATGAAGATCCAAAATTAGTTACTTAGAGGGCAACTAGTAGGTTTCTCCTTTCATCCAACAGGCGTCTTCACAGAAACATCTTCACGAAACCTTCTGTGTCCAGTTGCCCTCAAAGTCACTAATATTGGATTGAATGACCTGGATGACCGAGAATCTACACAGATCCAGATGAAGACGGTTACTAACCTGTTCCTCAGCCCTCTCCTGCTCCGCGGACACCATGTCATGGCCTTTGTGCTCCTTGACCGTACACAGGACGCAGATGCACATTTGGTCAGTGCGGCAGAACAACTCCAGACCCTTCTGATGCTGAGGACAGATCTGTCTGTCCAGATGGCCGATTTCATCCACCAGCTTGTGCCTCTTAAAAGTCGCAGACTCAAAGTGAGGCTTCAAGTGCTTCTCGCAGTAGGACGCCAGGCACATCAGACAGGTCTTGATGGCTTTGTGCTTCTTGCCAATGCAGATGTCGCACCCAACGTCCTGAGGTCCTGCATAGTTGTAGTCAGGAGACGGCGGTGGCGGCGGGAAGACTTCGGAATTGCGTTGTAGGGTGGAACTGCGGGAGCTCGTCATGCGTCTCGGCGTGGGCCTCTTGCTGTACGTGACCCTGCACTGGGGGCAGATGAATGAGCCCGTGTGGTCAGCATGGTCCCAGTACGTCTTCAGGCAAATGGAGCAAAAGACATGCCCACATGGGATGGACACGGGATCCCTGAGATATTCCTTACAGAGGTAGCAGCTATCCTGGTCGGAAGACATGGAGAAAGCCTGAGTGCTGCTCCCTGTAACACAGCAACGATGATGTGAAGGCAGACAGTGACTTGTGTCAGCACAGATGCAAAGTGATCGCACAGGTGCTTCAGTCACAGGTTATATAGCGTAAACAAAAAAGGGAGGCTAAACTGGTTAAGCCGAAACCAGTAAAACGAAGGCGGGGCAAGTAAAGGACACAGTAAATGACTCTTTGAAAGAATGTGAATAGGATGAATGAAATGAACGATTGGAAGGTGAAAGTAGTAAAGAGCAGAGTTTCTATTGGTTTGGTTTTAATTAGATTAAAGAGTAATCATAATCAAGGAAAAAAAAAGAACATTTTTTTTTCTTTTAGCCATAGTTTGTTCTTGATTTGCCTATTCAAAGTGGCGCATGCAAAAGTGCAAAGTCGTTTTTTGTTTTTTTTTTCAATGCTGCAAAAAAGCAACACCAAACAAGAGTCACTACCGACTGACTGTACTTTATTTGCTGACTGTTAGGATTTGCACGGTGACAAAATGTTCCCTGTGGACAAGTGACATGACATCCAATCAAGTCATAGTACAAACAGCCTCAATGTCGCTGTGACTAAGGTCTATAATACTACAGCGTCTTTCCTGGTGGTCGGCTGTAATGTACAATTAGTATCACAGTCATCGCTGACGCAACAGGTTGTGATGCAGAGTGAGTGCATGAAGCTGGATCTGCTGGTGGTGGAGTTTGCGAGGAAGAGATTCAACCTTCAGCTCACATGTAAAGGGTGAATCATTAACTCTTTCACTGCATGTGAATGACACTGATTACTCCTGAGGTGAAGTATCACCTCATCAATGCTGTTCATATCAGAAGAGAAAATACATCGAGATTCTTCGGGAGGACAAACTCCCGTGCATCTCCAAAATATCCACCTTACAGTGAACACACCTCTGCCAAGCCGAAGTTTCAGGCTTGCTGAAATAGAGCTAGGAATGCAACTACACTTGATAGCCCAGATAACAGGAGGGCTGAGAAAGCCTTCTCAAAAGATTCCATTGTGTTGAGCCAGCAGGGCCTGAACGGAGAGCCAGGCGTTACAGGGCCTGTTGTCCATCAACGGCGGTCGAGGCAGCTGACATGGAACACTACATTTTTTCAGTCAAAAAATTCCACCGACAAGAGTAGAGTCCTCACACACTGAATATTCACCTTGATGATATTTCAATTGTAATAAGTGTTTTTTTTTATTTAAAAATCAATTTTTTAACATGACTGGACACATTTTAATCATCATGATAAAATGTAATGAGCATGATACCAAGTTGAAGGGTCTGCAGTGAAGAAGTTTGGAAACTCTTTACCATTACCATTGGAAGTATCAACAACTCAGTTTCGTGCCATCCCCATCTGAAAATATAAATAAAATATTGAAAAATAAAATATTATTGACCAGTGCTAAAATTAAAGGCCTTAGATTTGTTGTTGTTCATGAAAAAAAACAACTCATAAATTAGTATTTGAATCAGAGCTAACTTCTGAATTGTTTTAGGAAAAGAAAAATTGTCTTGGAAAATAACAATATATAATAATTTGTCTGTTGAAAAATTTCGATCTTGACGTTGTTCACCAAACAAAATAATGGTTTTTTTTTTATATGCAAAAAAAAGAAAAGATAAAATCTACTTGACAAGGGTGGCATTGAGATAAATGAGAAATCATGTGCAATGCCTGGAAATTTACAAGAATTACAAGAATTTTGAAAATAATTGTCAATCTGTCATCTCCAGTGAACAGCTTGCTTTGAAAATAAACTAATGTAAGTAAAATTTTGTTTTCTTGATCAAAAGAACAGTAGTGTTTTGTGAATAGACTAATATTAATGATGTTAACTGCATATCATTCATTTTCAGATTTTCTCTTCATTTTTGTGGGTATAAACAATGACGAAATCAAAGTATTGGAGACAACAGGGACATGTTGACTAATTGATTCAACGACACATATACTTCAGTTTGGTGCTGACAATCAACTTGTTTAGAGTAAAAATTGTGCTTTGCATCTTTGCTGCTCACATTTACGTTGTCACTTTGACGATTCTCGGTCTTAATTTATCCAGCGATTTCTATTTACTTAAGATTTTTTAGCAGGTTTCAATACGGTTGCACCTGTTTTTTCTGTTTACACTCCGACAGTATCAGTCAAGTCTGTCCACACTTTCTCTGATCCAACTTCCCCCTGGGTTTTTTTTTTTTCTTTTTTTGTACATTTCCTGTAGAACATGCACTCTCTGGCAGTCACTAGAGGTCGAACTTTATCTTCAACTTGAACTTAACTAACAAGGTCGATAAACTCATGTCACCAAACACTGAAAAACTGCAGTTTTTGTGGAAAGTAGAGGCACGGCATCAGAGTGAATTGGACAAATGACTGTTATTTTTTGTGATAAAACCGTTTATATATCTGTTTATTCCAGATTTTGCTGTCAATTTTCACAAATGTGTCTATAAAAATGATGCATTTGTGGTGAAACTAGAAAAAAAGGGAAAAGTCAAGCCTGTGACCAGCTGTTTTTCCCACTGGCAGGTAGTTAATCTGTAAGCGCACAGCACTCCATGTAATGGAGGAAGGAAGGAAAACTGGCTTATCAGAAACCTGACCAAATATGGAGAGGTGAAACTGCCTTGTGCATTAGGTAAGGCATAAAATGTAGTAAAGGTGGGGCCAACCTTTATAACTAACCCAATTTACATTTTATTGTCTCTGGCACAATACTGAACCAAGGCAGCGATACTGTACCGCTTCATTATTATGATGGGATAATAGTACCTGTTCAAAATGGCGGCGTTGAAGTGTGAATGCGAAGCGTTGACGTCAGCAGACGGTTTTTAAAAATAGCAAAGAATAATTTGAAAAAAAAAAAATAAAGAAACAGAGGCAACGTGACACTAGGAACTGACGGAAAATGTTTGTTCAGTGCACGGGTGTGTGTGTGTGTGTGTGTGCGCGTCTCACTACTGACACGTACAGTTGACAAGTGTGTAACAGAAATGACTGGTTCAACTGGTCACTGTGCAAATATGACAGACTCCCATCAAGCTCAGAGGCAAAGCAACTCTGCTGCATTAGACGAGCAGTTGGTTTTTGGTGCACGAAGAAGAATTAGAAAAGGGATGTTTGCTTTTTTGGGCGGTTCCCCCGCGAATTCCTACAGTACCTTAGTCCACTATGATGTTTGTCGGTCCGCAACCGGTCTGAGACAATGGCGATTGAGCGCGACAACAATAGGTGGAAATGCAGCTGCCGAGAAATGTGTGCAAAAAAACATCCACAGATGAGCTGAGGGAGGAATGTGAGAGTAGAGGAAGCTGCAGGGGAAAAAAATGGAAGCATTTTTATACTCATTGTTGACACTTGTTTTGCACTTCATGTTTTATTTATTCTATTTCTCTCACTCTCCCCCTCCTTCCTTTCTCACTCACTCACTCACTCCCTCCTTTGCCCGCCCTCTGTCTCTGTCTTGCTCTCTCTCCTTCCTTGCTGAACCTGCTTATCTAAACTGGGCAGGGCTCAATATACTCAAAGCACAGGGGGAGGGCCTTGTCTGCTTTCAATCAATAACCTCTGGAATTCAGAAATACAAGTAGGTCCTGTCCCTGGCAGGCTGTACCAAACTCGTGAGGGCGGGCTCCCAGGCTCTGTGGAACGAAAACTATCTACTTGTGGCATTCTCTCTGTGCGTCTCTTCCAGGTCTGACTGTGTCTCAAGTCCATCACCATGGCTGACCACAGTTCTCCAGATTACTTCAGCTGCGCCCTGTGTCTCAACCTCCTCAGGGACCCGGTGGCTATACCCTGTGGCCACAGCTTCTGTATGGACTGCATCAGCGGCTACTGGAACGAGGCCGATTACACCGGGATTTACATTTGCCCTCAGTGCAAGATTACCTTCACCCAGAGGCCCGTGCTTCGTCCCAATGCCACTCTGAGCATGGTGGCCGAAAAGATCAAAAAAAGCGGACTGAACCTCAACCTCAACACCTCCCAGGGGAACATCTACGCCGGGTCAAACGATGTCCCCTGTGACTTCTGCTCTGGGAAGAAGCTGAAGGCTGTGAAGTCCTGTCTGAACTGTCTGGCGTCCTACTGCGAGAAGCACCTGAAGCCTCACTATGAGTCAGCCACATTTAAAAGGCACAAGCTGGTGGACGAGCTGGGCAACCTGGACAGGAAGATCTGTCCGCAGCACCAGAAGTCCCTGGAGCTTTTCTGTCGAACGGACCAGATGTGCATCTGTGCTATCTGCACGGTCAGCGAGCACAAAGGCCATGACATTGTCTCCGCTGAGGCAGAGAGAAGTGAGAAACAGGTAAGAAGTCTTTTCAGTCTTTGCAAAATAAGTCTAGAATTGTTGACTGTGTTGAGACAAATAACAGAAGAACTTAAGTGAAGCCAAGGCAAGTCCAGAAAAGACTTTATTGAATTGAATGTTCTATGTGGAGTCTCTGGAGTTATTTCAAGGAAAGACAGTGGTTTTCCCAACTTCTGCCGCTGATGCACTACTGCTGTTTGGACTTTGACCCATTTCACCAGTGCTATCAGCTCCCCTGGCAGACATTCACCGCCAAAACAAATCCTGCTCTCTGATTAGCTGTACGGAGAAAGGGGGAGTGTCTCTGAGTTATCATGTCCGAGTGTTTTTTCAGTGAAATACATTGTTCCAGCTCAGGGATGGTTACACTGAAACTGACTATTCCTTCTGCTGAATCCGCACCCACCTGTGGGAGTGGGTCTGTAACGGTTCTGGAATGTCAGGGAGTCAAGGCCCTCGATATCACATGAGCAGCCGGGTCCGTTTCGCAAGCTTTGTTCTTCTACATGGATGATTCAGTCGTGTTTTTTATTGCAGACCCTTGAAAACGTGATTCGGTGATAATTCATCACAGTTTACAACATCGGGAGTCTGGTTACTCTCATCCAAAAATTTTACAGACTAAATCTCCCACATCCATCTCCATCCATCCCTCCCTTCCCCCTTCCTGTGCTCACCCTCTACCAGCCCTCTCCCCCCGTAGATTCCCCACATTCCTCAAGCTTATCTTGAAGAATGGGTTGGTGGGTTTGAGTAAAAGCTGAATTAGAACCCCTTGTTCTGCATGTCAGCCCTGGGTGCACCTTGAAACATCTCTTTAAAGAACCAGGCAGCTGTAGATTTGCATTCTTGACAGAATTCCATTAATAACCCCCTCCTCAAATCTCCACTCGCCTCCCTCCATCGGAGATAAAGACTCGCTGTATTAAGGACATTCTTTATTAGAGGTCTTAAAGACGTGGCAATGGGGGTTGGCTGACATTTTATGATGAGAAAAAAAACGTCAAGTGGATTTATTTTTTTGTTGTTGTGTAAAAGCTACGCCAAGAGAATAATCTGTTTTCATAATTGTTGCTTAGAACCACGGGAATAGAAAATAGAAAACACCGCCTCCAGCAAGAGAGTAAATGTAGTATAACAGGTAAACAGAGTGATGAGCAGCACGGGTCTGTGTTGTTTTGCAGAAACTGTTGGGAATCTCCCAGGCTGAGATCAGGCAAAAAAGCCAGGAGAGAGTGAAGGAGTTGGAAGAACTGAAGACGGCGGTGGATTCGCTGAAGGTGAAGACATGTTGATAACGCCGTCTTAAAACAGAACAGCTGCGTGTTATCAAAGCTGAAGAACACCAACTGTTCCATAACCTGTATTTTTTTTTTTTTTTGTGGTGTAGAATTCCGCCCAGAGAGCCATGGTGGAGAGTCAGAAGATGTTCGAGGATATGATTCGCTCCATCGAGCGGATGAGATCAGAGGTGACCAAGCTGATTGGTATTAATGAGAAGGCGGCCTTCAACCAGGCGGAAGCTTTGATTGAGCGTCTGGAACAAGAGATTGATGAACTGAAGAAGAAAGAGTCGGGTCTCAAGCAGCTGTACAGCACAGAGGACCACATCCACTTCCTACAGGTGATGTCCAGTCAGTTGATGGAAATAAATCTAATTTAAGTCAGGCCAAACAGTTAGCAGTTGTTTTTTTTGTCTTTGGTATTTCAATTCACGTGTCTCTTGAAATGTTTTTACTATATCGACAGTAAAAAAATAAGGTTCATTAATGCTGTGTGTTTAGGTTGAGTGGCTGTTGTCATAGGTAAAGACCTTTTTCCAAGACTCTTCACTCCAGGTTTTACATATACAGTCAGATAAAAAAAAAATATTAGACCAGCTGTTCTCAACTGGTCTCACTCTGGGACCCACATTTTCCTGTGGTCATTAAGTCGCGACCCACTCACATAGAATTCTAACCAAGCAAATTAATTTTCTTAAAAAAAAATTAAAAACTTTTGAAAAATCCCTTCTTATATTCTCATTTTATTCAGCCTGTTGTACCTTTCAAAATAAGATATTTTCTAAAATAAAACACATGATTTTTGACCAGCTATCCGCGACCCATTCAGAACGGGTCGGCGACCCATTTTTGGGTCGGGTCCCACCAGTTGAGAACCACTTTAATAGACAACTATGCTGTTTTCTTCAATTTCTTGTTCAATTTAATGCCTGGTTTCACAAAAAGTTTGGTTTTTATACATATTTAAACATAAAAGCAAAAATAGCTCATGCTTGTTTCATTTCAGTGTAGGCACCGCCCCTAGAACCAGACATTTTCTATAGTTTTCTTGATATTAAGCAAAATTACTTTCAGTTTTTACATCAATAGCTGTGGCATTGTACTGAGAAAACCTTTAATTTTGATTGTATTTTTCTGGTAATACACCTTTAGTGGTACCACACATTAAAATTAACAAGAAATTAGTATTTTATATCCATGATTGTATATTAAGTAAGTAAAAGTGTTATGTTTATATAAACTAAATGAATGATTTTTTTCCCCCTCAGAACTTTAACTACCTTTGCACTCCCACCGATGATGGCTTCATTCCAAGAGTGACGGTCAACCCGGACTTCTCCTTCGGATCTGTGAGGAAAGCTGTGGCTGAGATCAAGGATCGTCTGGAGGAGTTTGGCCGAGAGGAGCTGCTCAAGATCTCCAAGTCAGGTCTGATCTCAACCAGAAACATTATATAGTCTACCAGATATTTCACAATAGAAAATACTGAACATTATGCAATTTGTTCTGCAGTTAACGAGGTTCCAGTGTACACTACAGAGAGTCGAACACTGGACAGGAAGAGCAGAGGTGAGCACTACCCCGCCGTACACCAGTACACAGCTCTGTTCAAAGGTATTTATTATTGACCACATTGACTTGAACTTGAACTTGAGGCAGTAGTAGTTGCATCACATCTACATACCTCTTTTTACAAACTCTCAAAACACCTGAAAAAGAATTTGAAGCATGTGCGTGGGTGCACCGCGATGCTTACGATTGCATCTTTATCTGCAGGTAAAGAAATGATAATGAACAACCTTCCACCCTCGGAGCCAAAGAGCAGATCAGACTTTTTAAAATGTAAGTTAACAAGTCACTATTTTCACTTCTTCTTCTTTTCCTTTCGGCTTGTCCCTTTTTTCAGGGGTTACCACAGTCATCAATTTCCATCTCACCCTGTCCTATGTACTCTCAAATTTAACTCCAACTACCTCCATCCATCAATCTCATTGGCCTTCCTCTCCTTCTCCTACCTGGTAGCTCCATCTCTAAGATCATTCTTCTACCAATGTATCCACTGTCCCTCCTCTGAACATGTCCAAACCATCTCAATCTGTCTTCTCTAGCTTTTTCTCCAAACCTCTCGCGTGTGTTGTCACTGTTTTTCCGATATTTAAAGAAATACATGTTCTTAAAAAAGGCTTTTAATCTTCTTTTCTCCAGACTTTTACCAAATGAAACTGGACCAGAACACAGCTTACAAAGAGCTCCTGATCTCTGAGAGCAGCAGAAAAGTCATCCGCACCCGGGATCTGCAGCCTTACGGGGACAACCACGAGCGTTTCGACAGCTTCGCCCAGGTGCTGTGTCGAGAAGCCCTGTCCGGAGGCCGTTTCTACTGGGAGATCGAGTGGAATGGGGAGTTCTCCATCGGAGTGGCCTACAGGAGCATCAGCAGAAAGGGCAAAGGCTCACTCTGTCTCCTGGGCTACAACGACAAATCCTGGAGTCTCCTTTGTTCCGACTCAGGTTACTCTGCTTGGCACAACCGGGTGGACAAGGCAGTCAGTGGCCCCCACTCACCCAGAATAGGCGTGTACCTGGACCACCCTGCAGGCGTGCTGGCATTTTACAGCATTAGCAACACCATGACTCTGCTGCACAGGTTTGAGACCACATTTGTTGAGCCTCTGTACGCAGGCTTTGGCGTCGGCACCTCGGTGAAAATCTGCAATCTAAAATGATCAAAGTCTCACTTCAACCCATTTGAATCTGTCACTATATATTTCCTGAAATATATGACAACACATTGCATGAATTTAAAAGTATTGTAATTTTCAAGGGAATTGTTCCAGTTTGTAGGTTTGTTTATATGTATTTTTAAGCCCACGCCTCATGTATTGCTTTTCACATATTTTGTCACAACACAATTTCACAATTTCATTTTTGTTTGTTATAATCTCTGAAAAAAATGCAATCACTACAATAATGCATGAAAACAATACACACAAAAGTATTATAGTGATATTACATTTCCTAAACATTACAACGTGTCAAGTTTTTACTGAATTAAAGAACTGAGGACAACATTTGCTTTTATTTTTATTACAGATGTACCCTTGAGAAAATCTGAGCTATATTTCCTTATGTCGGCAAATGTTGGATTAGAAATGTAAAAATATGCTGCATTTATATAAAAAATAAAAGTTGATGTTTTCCTGTTAATGTATTACCAGGTAATGCCCTGGCTTAAGTATATTTGGTGTATTTTTTTATTACCTTTCATCACATTTTAATATTTGCATGTTTTTCACTGAACTAACATTTATTTAATTGTAATTAGGGTTAACTATATAACACCATCCAAATATCCATTAAAGGACTTCTGTTTTTGTAACAAAATTATTCGTTTATGGGGAAAAAATAAAGAATTATATGAGATAATTGATTTTTAAGAACTTTTTTTTTACTGAAGTCTTAGGAACGTATAAATATGGCTCCCTCTGTTGGTTGGTTAAGGAAACAATCGAAAGCAGTATGCTAAATTAAAATAGCAGACTTTAGTGCCTGCAGTCTGCTTTATTTAAAGTAGTTTCTAAAACTCCACAACAACAACAACAACACCTGTAAGTCTCACTTCAGAGTGATGATCACTCTCTCCTACACTCACATACTACTTGTCTGGATGATGTACAGGGTGTGATCATGGGTGTGGTCTCCACAAGTTGGACATCGGAAGAGAAGTAAGAAATGTTTTCAGTAAGTTGGATGATGTGGCAGAAGGAGTGCCCGCATGGAGGCGAGTAGTGGGTTGGAGTGGACGCAGGCGGACATGTTGGTGGAGGAGAGAAGGCTGTGGATGATATGACAGGAATAATAAGGACAGAGGATTGCAGATGAAAACAGAAGAGTTTTATTAAACTTTCTCCTGGGAAGTTGTGCATGAGATGAATAATAAAACCATGGGATAGTCAGGGAGATGAGGCAAGAAGACAGGAATGTTGTCTGGGTAGAAGAGAGGTTGAGGCCAGGGCAAAGTGAGAAAAGAATCTGTACTGGTAAGATCAACACGGTGGATATCCAGCAGGTCAGGTTGGTTGAAGACCGTAAAGAAATGTGTCCATTGTAAGTATGGTGCACTGAGAAGATGGTAAGAGTATTATGAGGAGATTATAAATAGTGTGGAAATATATATATTGAGGTTGAAGAGTTCCATGAGGCAATTGGACATGGATTTTCTCTACTTTCTGGAAAGAGTTTCTAGAAAAAAAATCTCAGGTACAGTTGTCTCAATGAACTCTTCAGCCTCAATATATATTTCCACAATATTTATAAGCAGTTGTCTGACCTGGACCTTAGTCTGGATGACTGAGAATCTTCATAGATATACACACAGGTCAACTGAATCTGTTGTTAAACAGGTTCACCTGTACTGGTGATGATGGGATGAACAACAGGTGTACTAGAGTGACAACAGTCCGAAAAACAGAACTGTGTGTACTTTGTGTATTTTTTAAATACAGTCATGGGGAAATTGTTAGACCTTCAAGATGTTTTCTTTCATTTTTGTTCATTGTATTTGCCAATACCACTAAATAAAATTTAAATGGACAAATATACTGATAACAAAACTGTCAATGATGCTCAACATTAAAGATTTAAGTAACACAACTGGACATTCAGTTTTTGGAAGACATTTCACCTCTCATTCAAGAGGCTTCTTCAGTTCTGTCAGTGGGCAGTAACACAAGTTGTATCCTGTGAGTGAGGAGGGTGTGTTTCAGGTCCCTCCTATTGGGTGGACCTGTCGTTGGGTGGGTATTGATGGGTGGTTACAGTTAATTCCTTAGTAGTTTTGGTCAGACACCTCTCTGATGTGTGAAACCAGTTGTTGAGAGTGGAATCTTTTGGGTGTTGTTCCCAAAAGCCCTTTGTAAGTGGGTGAAAGGTTGTGTCTCAAACCTCCACCTCTGTTGAGAGATGGTTTTTCCAGGTTGACAAAAATGGCTTCTTTAATACTTCTTTCAAACCATTTCAGACCACCGTCTTTCCTGGCCAAGATTTGAACATCTTGGTCCTAAACAGACTGATTGGTAGCCTTAAAGTGTAAGTGGACAGTACACAGGTGGACGGCCACCCAACCCCAGGTCCACCCGACAGGAGGGACCTGAAACACCCCTTTCTCCTCACTTACAGGATACAACCTCTGTTACTCCACACTTACAGAACTGAAGAAGCCTCTTGAATGAGAGGGGAAATGTTTTCTTAAAAAAACGGAATGTCCAGTTGCATAACTTCACTCTTTAACCTTGACCATGACCCGGATGACTGAGAACTTTCATCAACATGTCCATAATGCTGATATCTGAGCGTTTTCTATGGTTTTCTTGATAGTAACCACATGCACCTCAGTTCTTACATCAAAAGCTAAATCATTGTATTGCAAAACAAAACATAGCTTTCAGGCATTGCTTGTTTTCATGGTCTTTACCCGTCCTTCCCCTACACTGTACTTTTCACAGATTAGAACAAATTAACCCTGAGTGCCTGGTGCAGAGGTTAGGAAAGAGAAGGAAACTAACATAAAGCGAATTTTCAGATCCATACTTATACTGTTCAGATCAGTGGAGACGATTGAAGAGGTGTGAAGAATAGACTACAGGCAGAATGGAACGTATGGGGAAAAGTGACAGGAGTGATCTGTGATAGAAAAGTGTCAGCTAAAATGAAGGGAAAGGTTTACAGGACCAGCCATGATGGACGGGTGAGAGACACTAGGAATAGGCAGAAGACAGGAGGCAGAGCTGGAGGTGGAGAAGTTAAAAATGCTGAGGTTTAGAGAAAACGCTAGAGAAGACAGGTTGAGATGGTTTGGACATGTTCAGAGGAGGGACAGTTGACACATTGGTAAAAGAATGATCCTAGAGATGGAGCTACCAGGTAGGAGACGAAGAGGATATTGATGGATGCAGTGAGAGAGGACATGGAGGTGGTTGGAGTCAGAGTTGAAGATACAGAGGACAGGGGTAGATGAAAATTGTTGACTTAAACAGGCTTCTTCTTCTTCTTTCGGCTTATCCCATTTTTCAGGGGTTGCCACAGCGTATCAACAATTTCCATCTCACCCTGTTCTCCGCATCCTCAACTCCAACTTGACTTAAACAAGCTTAAACTTGAATATACCTTAAGGTTGAAATCAACCCACCAAAATAACAAGAACCTCAAAGTTAAACATTTAGTCAAGAAACATGTTTTTAAAGACAAATGCCAATTTATTAATTTGCAGCATTCTGGTTGGAACTTCAACATATAACGCTCTACAAGAGATAAAGTACAACAGTCCATAATTCAGACATCGTAGCCAACGATGCCTCCTTTGCCAATGCACTCTCCAATGTAGAACCACATCAACACCTCAGTGGCCACTAGTCCATTCCTTAGAGCATCCTGTAAGAAACGCATCAAGTTAGTTAGTTAACAATCATCAGGTTTAAAATGCTATTATACTGTATGTAGATTGACAATTTCGTCAACTAAAACGCTGTCATTCTGGCACTAACACGTCAACGCACCTTTACTGTGGTTTGACCGACTGCTCCTGCCTGGAATCCTTGAAGGAGTTTCTTGGCTCCTTCAATGGCCTTGGGGATCTCAGCTGGTGTCGGGGGGACAAGTTCAACACGGGCGTAGTACCAGAAGGTTGATAGTCGGGGCTTGGTGTAGTTTACAGTGGCTTAAAGAGAAAGATAAAATAGTTGCCATCATTGCATGTTTCTGTGACTTTGCCCCGACCTCATCTCAAGTACGTATCTAGACACATACATTGGCTACGTACGCATGGGAAACGTAGCTGCTAGGCTACAATGCTAATGATAGAGAAAATAATACAATGCACATCATTGTGTTTAAAACACCACAATGACTCCAATAAGTTAAATCTTAGCAACAGTGACAAGTTTTAAATCCAAAAAAGCCACCTTACAGTGACACTGTGACTTATCCATTCAATTAGTTGTTACTGACTAGGTGACAGTTTCGGCCTGGCTACATACAGGCACCGCAAAACAACACAGCCGCCGCTCATTCACTCCTCACTAGCGATAAAATATATCAATATGCCGCAGGATAACTCACCTCCGACCATCGACGGTACTTTAGCGACCAGCCTTTGCACAGCTTGTGCCATGTTTAGATGTTTTCGACGCAAAGTGCTTCCACTGGTTCTGTTAGCGGACTGAATGTCACCTCCAGTCGAAGGACCCGCGCATGTAGCTGTCCACCCAAATGCCTGTACAAAAATACCACTCGCTGAACATTGGTGTTGTATTTTCGAATAACACTTGAATATTTGAGCTTAAATTGTTTTTTTTCTTGATAAAATTCGACTTCCAATATTAACTCGTTTATTAAATTAAATTCTGTTTTTAACTTGTATACCATGTTAAGTGTACGTGTGTTTAAAATGACAATTAATATAACTGTAACACTAACCTATGTGAACGTTCTCAATGTATCTGTGGCAATTCAAGCAATGTTTAAACATTTTTCTGCTGTTATTTTTTTAGTCTGTTTTTGTTGCACGTAAAATAAACGTGTTCTTGTTAAATATTACATCAACTTGTGTAATATTTGTCAGCGAGAAATGAGCCCAACAGGTGGCAGTACGTACCCAGACAGGGTTAATTGTTGGTATATAACTTATTACTATTGCGGTTCTCAAACTCTCCAAAAGCCACTCTTTCTAAACCAGGACAACCTAACATAATTTAATTGTATAATTTATTGAAATTGAATTATTGTTGAATATAGTCGGCAATAATTTAGCAATTCAGTCACGTGGACCCAAAAACAATTTCTGACTAACATGGCCAACAGAGGATCTATGTTGATGGGCAACATTTTTAAGGACAAAATTCAAAAACATACTAATGGAGAATACTGAGTGAAAACAGGCGCAATAGGTTTATTCATCGTTTGGAAGTTAAAGAATAAAGGCATACATTACCATGTGCTTTTATGCTCAACATCCAATCAATACAGCAGCTCATTTATACACATAAAGCTCTGTTACATCCACTATTGCTTTTTTTGTTTGTTTCAGAATTTTAGCATGTGTCAAAAACAAACTTTCACCATCATTGATACAACTATAATGTATAATACAGTCACAGATGAAGTTCTTGTAGCTTATTCCTTTTTTATTTTTGTCCTTTGGACGAACTGTGGAAAGAATGATAGTGTCTTCTTATCAAGGTTGCGGTTGAAGTCTCCTTGGCAAAAGAACAGGATATATCCTGTTCTTATAGGAGTAGATGTGCCCCATGAATGCTCATAAATAAGTTATCTCATTATCATCGTCTTCATGCTGTGATAGGTAGAAGAAAATATAGTTAGAAACGTTTGCTGACAGGCTTGATATATCTTCTGTGTATTGCATATTTGCTTTGTTTGTTTTGAATTTTTTACCTTAGGGCTGTCTCTGGTTTGTCTTACAGACTGGTTCATTATTTTGTATCTTGTCTTCTCCACAACTGATAGTGTAAGGAAGCGTCCTCCCTGCTTCATGAGCATAATAACATCTTCCAGACATTTTCCTTCGACATTTTGTCCATTTACTTCGACCACTACATCACCAGTGACTAGCCCTGCATTCTGACCTGGACCACCAACCACGACCTTCAACAAAAATGTCAGAATTTACCTTATGCTTCAGTAGTAATGTGTTTTTAGTGTATGGTTATAATATAATTAACCTACCTGGCTGATGAAGATCCCAGGACTCTGTGGGAAGCAACCCAGGTTGAAACCAAACCCCAGTGCTCCTTTACGGAGTGAACAAACTTTGATTTGATCTGATGCTTTCTGGGGTGACAGGTCTGGTTTAATTCTCTCAGCAATGTCATCACAGAAGAGGAGAGGTGACAGGCCAAGCTGCAGAATACGTTTTTTGTAAATATTTTTAATATGTTGATAAACAGTACAAGAAGATAATCTGGAGAGGTTCCTAGAGAACCTAGAGGGGTGGAGATTTGTACTAGAGGGAAGAGGCAGGAAGGTCAGTCTTCACAAGACATTATTGAATATATTTGTGTGAATGAAAGGGGCGAAAGTGCAATGGTGAGGTTACAAGGGGCAGGGGGTGGATGAATTTAAAACTGTTCAGAGCAGTGGAGACTGTGGAGGAGAGAAGAATAGAGGATAGAACAATTGGAGAAAAGAGTCAGAAGTGATCTAGTAGTGTCGGCTAAGGTGAAGGGAAAGGTTTACAGGACAGTTGTGAGTCCAGCCATGATGGATGGATTAAAGAGACTGGGAATAGGTAGAAGACAGGAGGCAGAGCTGGAGGTGGAGGAGTTAAAGATGCTGAGATTCTCTTTAGGAGAGACAAAGAGGGACAGGATCAGGAATGAGGTGATTAGGGACAAAGCAGTCAGGAAGGTTTGGAGAAAAAGCTTGAGAAGACAGATTGAGATGTTTTGGACATGTTCAGAGGAGGGACAGTGGATACATTGGTAGAAGAATGATCCTAGAGATGGAGCTACCAGGTAGGAGACGAAGAGGGGATTGATGAATGCAGTGAGGGAGGACAAGGAGGTAGTTGGAGTTGGAGTTAGAGTTAGAGTTGAGGATATAGAGGACAGGGGGAGATGGAAATGTCTGACTCCCTGTGACAACCCCTGAAAAAGGGACAAGCTTAAAGAAGACAAGTGAGTTGATAAACAGTACAAAGATAAGAATAAACTTTATAGGTTGAATTAAAATGAGAGTGATACTATTGCTTTTATTAGTATTAATAATAGTAGTTAAAGAAATGGTAGTTTAAGTAGTAGTATTAATATTACCTTCACCAACATACAAATCAGTTATGTCCCACAAACCTTTGTGTAGAATTCCAGGCCTTTGGAAGTGATGGTTGTAAGAGACATTTGTTGTCCACTCTGTTTCACTTTGGCAACAACTTCTTCATGGGTTAGTGTCTGCACCATCTCCTCATTCATCTCCAGCAGCAACTCTCCGTCCTCCAAACCTGCCTCTTCTGCTGGACTCCCTTTCTCCATACCACGCAATACATGATCTGTTATTGGGACACAAAATACAAAATATTTTCCAAGGATCTGAAAGGCTGAGTGTGAGGCCTTAATTGCTAGATGTGTATTTACACATCAGTCCTGAATGTGTCTTCTCCCATCGTAGGACGAAGCCGTAGCCTTTAGGCCCAGAAACCAGATGGTGTTTTTGGGCTTTGACAGGTAGGTTGTGTGAAACAGCCATGCTGGGTAGAATGGGAATCCCAAGTTGCTTGTACTTCTTCTCACTTTCTCTGTCGATCACCAGAATTGTGATGTGATTTCCCCATTTTTTCAACTAGAGAAAAAAAGAACAATATTTATTGTTGGGACTAACGCATAACTTGTAACCCCGTTACGTAACTAAACTACTTTTTTCGGTAACCAATAACGTAACGCGTTTCTTTTCCCATTCAGTAACGCCGTTATTGTTACTGTGGTGTAAAGGGGCTCGTTACTCGTTACTGAACCCATACGTTGAAAAGGAGCGATGATTGGTTGACATAGGTTAACATTTCAGGCTAAGCCAATCAGAAAGAGACCTGATCGGGTCTTCTTGCCTTATAGGGAAATAAACTGTCTCACACACGCCCATGACGCGGTACAGCAGCTCACACCCATAAGCAAGACGACGGCATGTGGAAAGTTGAGGTTACAATAAAGATGCCTGTCAAAATGTCTGAACATCTATTTTGTTTTTAATGCATCACCATCCTGTTGAGTGCAGGGTGGGAGAGCTCAGATACTGCTGCTCCATTCATCCACACTAGACGATCCCCCTTCAACACTCCTGCCTTCTCAGCTGCTCCTCCTGTCACCAGGCCAACAGAGAAGTGTCCTTTCTCACCTGCAACCCAACAACAGAACAATTGCTTTAATTTTGAGCTTATCTTATATTTTAACCATGTTTCTTAAAGCTGGAACCACATGAGGCGGTGACCTTCCACAGGAGTGAAGCTGATGCCTAGGCCTGAGCCGGGGTTTCGGGTGATGTGATACAGCCTGGGTGGTCTGCAGTCTCCGTCTTTGTAAGTTCTGACCAGATCTCTCAGATCTTCACCTTGTGACACAGCCTTCTCATAAGCATCGTCATCCAAAACTAATAAACACAACTGGGGTCCACTGAGTTTGATCTTCCTGGAGACCTAAGTCACGCATTGGGAAATACTGTAAACCCATCTAAAATACTGCTGATAAATGTTTTTCACTGAAGTTCATCCTACCTCAAGATGAGGAAGATCATCGACGTAACAGTTGTTTACTTCCAACAGCCTGTCACCATTCTGAAGGCCAGAGCGGTCAGCCAACCCCAGAGACGCTACGTTTTTGACAATGTGACCCAGACGACTCTTTTCCACTCGCAAATGAAATCCATAGGACTGACCTTCTTCTTTGGTTAGGAGACACAGACGTGGGCCAGACTGCTTCCATGATTCTTGGCAGGAAGAAAGAAAGAAAACAAAATCACACTTTTGTACAAAAAAAATGTCTCACTGAAATAAAGTTTGACAGATACCTCCATTATCTGTGACATCCATGACCGGGTTGTCTATACCCTCCTTGGGATTAAATGTAAATTTACTGTAAAATAAGACAGATGTTAGAGATTTAGTTTATCTAATAACTGCACATATAGCATTTTTATATAATTAAATGTGTTTATTTCTGAATATTTACTACAAAAATATTTTGCACGAGTTACACTCTGAAAATAAAAGATTAACCTGTCATGTCTATGAACTGTATTGATTCGTTTTGATAGTTTGGTATAAGTTGTTATGGGTAAAAATGTTTATTGTAGAGATGAAACTACTATGCCTGTTGCACTGTTAACCTGTGTGGACATTGTTGCATGTCCACATTATATTAAAAAGCAGACTTACCCAGTCAACACTGTGATCTCTACCACACCTGAAAAGAGAAGAAAATAAGAAGAAAATTTGATAAGAGCAGGATAAACAGAATATCTTACAATGCAATATGTTTAAGAAGTCTGAACTCACAGTACTGCGGTCCATACGTACAGTATGTGCAGATCTCTGCTAATCTGTGACACAGCAGCTTAATGGCTGAGCTGGGATTTGGATTACACATCTGCTGATTATGACTATCAGGAGGAATCATAAAACTGGGTTTGACTTTATGGGATTACCTTTGGTCTTTGGCCTTTTTAAAGAGGGTTGGCACAATAATGTTTGGCCGTAAAATGTACTAATATATAAAATACATTGATGCCTTGTTAGAGGGAGGGTGGAAATGTCTAACAATACATTATTTATTGCTTTTTTATTTATTGCTAACAAGCGCATATTACAACATTAGTTTTGTTTATTAATACTCATAGAAATAGTAAATGTTTGTGTTTAATACTAAATAGATTTGGAGTATTTATCATAATAGCCCCCACATCTCATTGCCTCACTCCAATGCACCACTGTTTAAAGTAACCATGTTTATAGTAACTGGTTGAATAAACAGGTCACTTTAATCCATCATGCTTAGAAACACAACCATCAATCTCCTTTAGTCTGTGACATTTTATATCATGTGATCAATAGTAACTACAATACAGTCTGTGCCTTCATGGTAACAGAGTAATATGAAAACAAACTGCACTAATTGAAGGTCTAACAGCCCTGAGGGCTGGGTTGACTCTAATGCATCATTGTTTGCTTTTCCATGTCATAAAATGGCTTTTGACATTTTTAAAAAGGATGTATTCATTTATATACATATAAGGATAAAGACTCGACATATACAGTTGGATTTTTTTAATCTTCATCACTCCAAAAGCTTGAATTATTTTGTTACAAAAAACAATTATATTTAAAGAGTTCATAAAAGTATTTTTAAAAAGCAAGACACAAACTCACAAACAAAAAAAAAACACATTTGAATATTAATAGTCTAAATGCTTTACCTTCACTGGACCTCATCTTGGGAGATGCAGCCAGAGCAGCCGTCTACATCCAAACCTTATTCTTTTTTAGCAAAGACAGACTCCTCCTTCTGGACTCAACCAAGCTTGATGTAAAAAATGAATTTGGAAGACAAATACGTTCCAACGAGTCTAAAAACATCATTATCACCCATTGAAAACGTCCCAACATTTAATCATTTCAGTTCATAAATGTACAATGTCAATTATTTTATTGTCATTAAACTCAGATTCTGCACTCAGCGGCGTCTCATCCTTTGTCCACTAGATGGCAACAGCATCCATACCAATAGCTTTACAGCTTTTGATATATTTTTGACATTCGATGTTCCACCATATATATGATTATAAATATTAGTATATACATTTAAATGTATACCAATACTGTTTTGTGTTTGATTTGACATAATTAAAAGTAATATTTTTCCATTGAGCTCACCACCTGCAGGAAGCCTCACAATATGGTGCAGTGCGATTTGGGTGGCAGTTGTGCCACCCAAAATGAATGCAAAATGGAGGAATAAACTAATATTTCAGTTTCACTCTTAGTGAACTAACAACAGGCTCTTGATATCTGATCATGAAAAACGTCCATTCATTTCCTTTGTTGAGAAATGATAAGAGTTATAATAAGAATTTCAGTAATACTTTAATAATATAAAAAGAACTAAACCAAAAATGTTCATAATGTCTGATGTCATTCCAGTCTGAGAGAGAGGGAAAGTGATGTGTGCAGGGAGGCAGTGGAGGCTGGGGTTGGAGGAGGGGGCCTGGAGCAGCTGGGTTTCTATGGGGCTTTTCAGTCCTGGGTCTACAGCCAAGCGTTCTTCCCTCTCTGTCATCCCTGAAGGGATCCTCCCAGCAACATCGAATAATTTGGCTCCCATCTTTGCCCAAAGCGAATGCCTTATACAATAATCGCACCCAAAACTAGTTCCGTACATCATTCCATGTTCTACACACCCCAAAGCACACATGCAGAACTACTGTCCTGTTGATTTGTGAGTGTTTACTGAACTTTCTATGGATTTAGGGTAATGACACCCTGCCAGTGGCTGCACAGCTCACACAGTTGCCTGCGGTTTTTCCACGAAGCCAGAGACTAGTGCTGCCACACACACTGGCTCACACATTGGCTCCTGTGTCATCCTCGCAGAGAGTCCGAAGGCCACTCTTTTATCATGACACACGTGGCCTCTCTGTGAATGCTTGTGTCCTCAGTTTCCTTGGTCTTTGAATCCATGGCAACAGCAGTCTAAATGGTCAAACTGAGGACCAATAACTGAAAATATACATTTGTAAAATGATGTTTTACAGTAAGATTTAATATTATTCTTTGTATTATAGTTATTGTTGTTATTTTGATAATAATTATCATTATCTATAATAAACATACTGTACAGGCAGCCATTGTGGCCTAGTGGTTAAGGAAGCAGACGTGGGTCTGCAAAGCTTCAGGTTCAAGTCTACTGCCAGGTTGCCACTGAGGTGCTCTGATCATAGGACGGTGGGCTCAGCAACCACAGGAAGGCTCTGGTGCAGTGTGATTTGGGTGGCAGTGGTGAAGACTGTTGCTCCTGTGATCCAGTAACAGATAAAGGATGGAGATGAATGAATAATAATCCTACTATTAATTATTATTATTTATCCATCATTTTATTGTCACCTGCATATTCATTGTTGGGTCACAGGACAGGAGTCTCCACAACTGCCACCCATTTCACATTGCAACACACCCTACCATGCTGCAGGTTGTGAGCACACTGGAAAATCTTTATTATTATAACCATTATTGTTATTATTATCTATATTGTTATTATAAGAGTTGTGGTTGTACCAATAGTTATAGCAGTGTAGTAGTATTTACAGTACATTATAAAATGTAAAAACCAAATGCATTAAGAAATCTGCTTTCAAATACATAATAAAAAATGAATAAAACAAGACCAACAAAAAAATCGAAATGCTAATTTGGAGCTAAATCTGCTTGTAGTATAACAGTATTACTCTCAAGACCCTAGATTAAATTAAAGATTAAATTCCTTATTTTGTCATTGTGAGGATATGATTCACGAGCACAACAAAATTTGGCCTCTGCATTTAACCCATCATCAAAGTGAGCAGTGGGCAGCTTTTGACCGCCCGGGGAGCAGTGTGTGGGGACGATACTATGCTCAGTAGTACCTCAGCAGTAACTTGGCAGTAGGGGGATTTGAAGCGGGGACCTTGCAGACCCAAGTCCACTTCCTTAACCACTAGGCCACCATTGCCGCCTAATTAAAGTAAATAGACATTAAATAAATGTAAATAGACATTAAATAAATGTAAATAGACATTAAATAAATGCAGTCTAAATTCAAGGATTCAAGGATTCAAATGTTGCTTTACTATAATTTTCTCCATGTTGTTCCTCCTTCCAAAAAACTTCCTCTTAAGCTTTGATTGAGAAATGCTTCATTTTTCTTCTCCTTTTTTTGCAAAACAATGTTTAGTCAGCAAATTTTCTTCCAGGCCATTTGCAATCCCATTGAAATTACACACAGATCACAGTGCATTACATTGCACCCAAAATGATTCATATAAAGTTTCATATAATATAATATAAAATATAATCGACACGTTTACTATATTTACAATACACATAACAATAACACAATTCTATATTTATTTATTTTTTAACCAGATGATATTTTGTTGTGCGATTACTCTTTAATAACCTTCATTTTATTTACTTTTTTATTATTCTGCACCAATAAGACCACAGCACATTCCTTGTATTGTCTCTGATATACATGGCAATAAATAGCTTATATAATTTGATTTATTTAGAAATTAAGAGTGAATGCTAAAAAAACTCTACTCATATTATCAATACTTCTGTGCACTTGTGGGAAGTTCTACTTAGAACGATGTAATTCAAGCCTGCGGGCTTTTCTGCGGAACGATCTGATTGGCTCAGAGGAACAAGTGTAAGTATGCGTATGTATGACGTTGTTTTACGAAGACGAATGATGTGGCAAAAAGCTAAGGGCGAATGGAAAGAAATAGTTCCACGTATACCTTCGATTTATTTACATATTCCTTGACAAATTCACTCATGGTTATTCAATATCCTGAATAGAATGTTGAGAATCCCGAACATACCAAAACATGCCTATTAATCACGATATAAACTACTTTTGACTAACTGACACGGTATCCATCCGCCCCGTTGACTGCTATTACATTTCCGGGATGTTTTCTCTACTGACCAGCCTCCCTCGCCATTGCAGGTCCAGGGAGTCGGTGTAGTGGCAGTTGGTCTTTAGCTAGGGGTAAGCCCGAAAGTAACTGTAAAGGGAAGAATAAAAGTACCATCACACCGACAGTGCGATTCCAACAAGGCTTACAGCAATTTCATTCGGCCTAAAGACTGAGGACTCCCTGGTTGGGTGATTAGGAACAGAAAGAGCAGGCGTTTTAGCGTTAGAAGAAACCGGAGGAGAGTGACAGAGGAACCGCCATGGCTCAGATCCTGCCCATTCGCTTTCAGGAGCACCTGCAGGTACGTGCCCAGGCATTAAGTCACTAATTTGACATTTTAAATAATCGTTAAGCGATTATGTGAGTTTTTCTCTTTTAAACGTATTTGGTATTAAGGGAACAAATGTCCGGAGACTTTACAAAGTCTAACGAGCTAAGTTAGCTTCCTTGAGCTATGCTAGCTAAACCTTCGGGTGGATGACGTTTATCCTAGTTAGCAGTTAGCCTCCGTGTTAACTCTTCGACTCTGCACCTTTGTTCCAAATGTAAAAAAAAAATCATAAATAAGAACCCAGGAGGAATAAGGGATTATGTGAAAGTTCTCACCGCCTTTAGAATTCACGGAAAACCCACATGGACCATTAAATCGTTTTAACTAATACTTATTTTGGGCAATTCCATTCATATTTTCAATTGGGAATGACATATTGAATGTATACATATGTGCTTTTCTTGACACATTAACTTCACCGTCTAGGTTGTTGTTGCGTTTTTCTAATGTATTCCGTTAGCTGTATATGTCCTACAATGTTTTTACGTGTTAAGGTGATTTTGCCCCTTTCTCATTATAGATAGATAGATAGAACTTAATTAAACCCAAAGGAGTGTCATTCGGGTAATTATGGTACAGCATCAAACAATAAATAAATACAATAAGTACAAAAATACCAATACAGTAGAAACCATATGAGTTGAGGTCTGTAAATGTGCATATTTTACCTTTACTCTAGATATTAAATGTTTTTTTATATGGAAACACGTGACAATTATAAATTAAATTAGAAATAAAACAGACATCAGGGGTATTTGTTTCTTATTCTATATGTTTCTTATTCTTAAAGTGTGCTATAACAAAGACCATACATTAAATTAGAAAAAAATATACTACATATTCGGCAAGTATGTACGGGCTAATCTACTGGAAGGCCAAATCTAGCACACATTTGATATGATCTCGTGGGCCAAATATTATTACAATGTGGGTCAGATTTGGCCCCCAGCCCTGAGTTTGACACCTGTGTTATAGACAGTCTGAAACATTTTAATGACATGGCTCAGTTGATCTCTGCATTTATTTTGAGTTGTTTACATAATTGAGCTAAATATAATTTCAGCACATCAAATGTTAATGTGTATGATCTCAAAACAAAACTGCATTAATAGGTTTTAAATCTTATATTTTATTTTAGAAATTCAAAATGTTGTATATCTGAAGAAAAGTACATGAAAAGATGTTAATCATATAATAGTGACTAAAATGCCACATATTCTGAACATGTATTTGCTTTTGCTGATTTGTGTCATTACAATGTCACAAGGTTGTTTTCTGTTACTAATCAACTCACATGAAATTTCAATAAATATAACCAATGCATGGTCTGCAAATGTTTCATGCATGTGTTACAAGAAACATCAACATTGATTGAGAAGTTTGCACAACCAAATTTTACCTTACCATTGCGGCACTACAGCCTTAATGATGGTATTGGCACACAACTCACATGATCCTTTAATTATCATATCGGCATATTGAGGATTTACTGTTCTTTATTCTTTAACTTCAATCTTATAACCATGTAGTCTGTACACATCAGGTAAACATCACCCTCAATGAGTCAGGGAGTTACCCACATACATATTTGGGCTACATGTATATTAAAGAATATTTATATTAAAGTTTTTGATTTGTCTCTGACATTTAGATGTCGTAGCAGAAGTACTCTATTTGTCCGAAAAACCTACATTTTGCTTCTCATTCAGAGTCATTCAGATTTGTACATTTTTATATCAAGGTTTTGGTCAAATTAGTGATTGTTTTAAGGCATTGTTTTTATAAGATTGCAATGCAGAGAGCTCACAAAATCAACAGAAAAGGGATAACTACTGTTATCTATCCTAGTTTTTTTTCTTGCCTTGAGCTCTAAGGATATGATCCCTGTCATTCGGCCTTGCAATTAACATGCATAGCTTGCATTTTTATATGTCAACCATTTGTAAACTAAGACTGTACTTAAGAAGCTTTAATTGCTTAAGTGCAATCTAAATTAGGAGTCCGGATTACAATTTTCCCCCCATTCATACATATTTTTCACACAGTTTTTAGAATATTCAGATCTCTGATACTGCACATTCTCTCTCACTCTCACACAAATAACCTCAAAGTACCTCAGTGTTTATAAAATCTAGATAAATCATGTGGCTATGTGAAAATTTCAGACTTATGTAAACAAAACAGCTGTTTTTTAGTCTTGTTATTGCAACTAAACATCTGTCATCTGATGTTTCATGTGAAAGAACTGGTTCCAATGAACACCAGTGTGAAGAGAAAGAAAGTCAATCACTGTACACCAGCAGCAGATCCAGAAAGAGATCTTGACAAATTGCTTGATCTGTGATGCAAATGGATAAAGCCTCATGGAGGCCAATAAAAGTAGTTAAGCTATTCTTGAGTTCTTGTCAGATAATTTGCTGAAATCTCAGAAAGGAACTATTTTGACTGTGTGACATTTTTCCATATAACTTGTGACATTAGTCTTGCTTTGTTGCAGCTTTATTTGCCATCCTCAGTCAGTCGCACCTTGTAATTTGCAGGTTACACTTTGAACTTTTTTTGCAACTTAACAGCTGAGGTCTTGTGACCAAGGCCAAGGAAACAGATTTGCTGAGCACTTGACATTCTGCAGCATTGTTTTAGAGTGAGATAAAGTGTACATGCAGGGGGAAAACGCTGAAACTGTTGTCCTAGAAGCACCTCAGCAGAACTCGCCTAGAGTGGAAGAGGATGGGGTTCAGAAATCCATTAAATCCTTCCTTTTATCCGTCTGTCACTTTATCTATAAAGTCAGCCCTCCCACATGTCACCCCTAGGCTGATCACATGTTCTTTGTCGGTATCACATGGTAGTAGAGGAGGCAGCACTGGGCAGGCCTGTTGTTTCAGTCCTAGAAGACAATGGGTCCCTGGTTTCCTGTTGTGGAGCTTTGCAGTGAAGTGCTGCAATCCTCAGCACATTAAATTGCACATCCTTCCCTGAGTTGCCTTGAACTTAACATGTAAAGCACAACTTTCTTTGTTGCTGAGCAAGATGCTACTTTTATTTTGAGGAATTAGATTTGGGTTAAATCAATAAATAATTTAAGCCCTAGGTAGGTTAAAATCTGCAGTCGTAATCTGGCCTACTGAGCTTTGAACGATTTAATATCAATGTATAAGTAATCTTGCTGGTCAATATACAGCTCCTATCTGTTTGTCTTTTGATAAATATATGTTAGCAAAAAGTATTAATAATAAAGCAATGGTGCTGTGACAGATATTGATGCTGCATGAAGATATCAATTTTGGGGTCCACCTCTACCCCTTAATTATGGTTTGTCGCATGCATGTACAAGTATGACACTAAAGGCTGAGGCGCTCTAAGCCATATAGTTCCACTTTGTGCTGCTATGTTACTCAATCACTAATAATTCCCTGTTTATGTAAACAGTTTTAGCAGATGTTTGATCAGTGCAAGTGTTTCCCCATAACAGGAACTGCAGTCAGTTAGTATATTCAATTGCTTATTTGAGTTACAATAATTGGCTTATGAATTTGGATATTTTGCGCTAGCACTTGTAATTGCACAAAGGCTAACAACAAGATTGAGGCTAAAACTAATGGGAATGAAATACTTACATATATTTAAATTATTTATTTAAATTAGAAGTGGCCTTACTTGAATTACCTGCTGTTACTTAGATCTCTACTCATTGATGGCACTGTCACATTGCATAGTAGCTTACAACTGGTTTTACAAAAAGATCTCTGTGAAAAACCAGTCTGACTGTCTATGTCATAGTGTCTTTTTTTTCTTTATTCAAACAAAGCAACAGCTTTCTGTGTGGTAATATTGATTTTCATTAGATTCAAGTAATATACCACGGTGATAAGGCCTCTCTGCCCTTTCCTGTAATAAAAGATGTGATGAATGAAAGAACCTTCTATCCATTATAAGTAGGTGACAGGTACTAGATAGAGAAAGAAAGACTCTAAACCGGGGGTCTCAAACTCAAATAACTAACCACACTACCATTTCACTAATGGGCCGCGTCAGCTTTCAACTTTTACATCAAGGTGGGGGCTGAAAATGACCCATGGGCCGCGAGTATGAGATCCCTGTTGTAGACGTTCTACTGATATTATTATATTTCTATAACATTCTACGTTATATTTATTTTGCGTAAAATCTTTACAACATATTTTTACCATGCTGAAAGCTTGCCTCTCTATCTGTCCTTATATCTGGTTGTAACACTTCTTCTGTTGGGTCATTTATCGCTGTTTCAACCAGGGCGAAGCGTGTTACTCGCCATTGAAGTATTGGGTGGGGTAGTGTTGGTGGCCGTCATTGATAAAGGTGTTTCCTTTTCACTCAAACATTCCTCTATTCTATTAAGCAAACACAAACTAAAAGTTTGAGTAATAGAACTCAACTTTTTGCAAGTTGCAAAGAACGTCTCACCAGACTTTGAATTAGATTTCACCACAGACAGCTGAGATGTGGTTAGGTCTGGCTGGTTTAACATGCGCCCTGGCTCAGATTCTATATACACTTTTATTTTTTTTCCATTTTCACAACACTGCTCTTGACATTTATAGTTTTAAAGCTGCTTGTAGAAGGCCTGTTCCCTTTTTGTGTGGCTCTGTCAAATTTAACTTGGCCAATTTAGAATGTTAGATTTAAAATGTATTGTTTGAAAGTATAGACAAGTATTTACATAAAATTGGGTTATATTGCCAAAGACCTGTTAACCCATTGTCCGAACGAAGTGAATAGCTTTGACTATGCAAAAGTGTAGGAAGTTGCAACAGTGACACTGAGGATGTAGGATATTTCTTATAGTTTCAGTTCCTTTATTTTTACCATTGTCATGGTGGCTGTAGTTGTATTCACACACATAGTTATACTGTGTGTGAATACACAGCGGTGTTGATGAAATTATAAGAATTGTCTAATTTATGTACAAAATGTTCATCAGCTTGAGCTGTTTTCATAGAGCGACCCAGTGTAGTAGCCTTAGGAGCAACACAGGGACAGAGTCATTGTCCTTGTGTGTTTTGAAAGGCGCTTTCAAATAAAATGTATGTATTATTGTGGTGGTATTGTTTAATGCTATGTGTTGTTGTAAGATGTTGTCTAAACTATTATTAAGTTTGCACTGATGCTGGATTATTTTGTGTAATTTATTGCATCATTATTAGCTATTTGAGTTTATATGGTTCAAGGTGCAAGTAAACCATGAGACCGTTTCGTATATCAGTGGGGTCAAATGTGGTCAAACAATGTTTAAACAAAATAAGTAATGATCAGTAAAAACTGCCATTTGTCTTTGCATTGTTGTGTGACGCAAAAAGTAGATGAACTCTTTTTTTTTTTTTTCCTTGTGCTTTAAACGATTGTTTTAAATATGAAAAGCCTAATAGCATTTGTAAAAATTAGTCTTGTATCTTGTTGAAAGTTTAACGAAAAATTTCTAAGGAACTATAAATATGAAGGCTAACCAAGGAATTTGTCTTTTCCGCATTGGAAAACATGCCCTAGACTCAAGTGCAATTATTTATTGAAAGATTTTTCTCATTGTCTTTTATATTTGTTCTTGCAGCTCCAAAACATAGGGATCAATCCCGCCAACATTGGCTTCAGCACCCTCACCATGGAGTCTGACAAGTTCATCTGTGTGCGGGAGAAGGTTGGCGAGCAAACCCAGGTGGTGATCATTGACTTGGCTGACCCCAACACACCCATCCGCAGGCCCATTTCAGCTGACAGCGCCATAATGAATCCAGCCAGCAAAGTTATTGCCCTCAAAGGTATTGTAATGTTTGCATATTAAAAATGTAGATTGTAGGTTAGAAAATACAATTTAATATTGTTTATTGAATATTTCTTAGTAGTATTGGGTCATAGGGTGTTTAAATTAATGTTCTTGAGATAAGTTATTTCCCTGGTGTATTTCCAGATTTTTTTTAGTTTATATATTGTGGGATTTTAAAACTAAGTGACATTGATGACATTTTACTTAGCAGTGTATCTTTCCACACATTTGTCTTGTAAATATTCAAAAAGCATATTTTACTACTTTTGTTAAGTATCCATGATTGGTTTGACTTTTTTGTTCTTGTCTTTTTTTTTTTTTTACTTTACTTTACCGCTTTCTTATGTGTTTGCAGACGGTGAGTTGAAATTTAACTACTTCATTGTGAAAGTAAAATCCTGTTTTTTTGTTGTTTTTATTGACAAATTTCACTTTGAATTATTCTTTTCAGATGGTAAGAAGAGCACAGTTAGTTTCAGAGGACATGGCATAAATTCTGTTTGTCTGAATCTAAGCCCATACTTGTCTCAAGTTTTAATTTTATATAAATTTTGTCATTTTACAATTTCTTTTGTTTTTTTTTAAAGTCAATTAACAAAAAATCTGGACTGCAGTTTTATGATAAGCACAAAGATGTATTGCTTAAACAGGATTTGGCTTTCACCCCCTTACAGCTTGCTGGCTATCCATTAATTTTATTTGTAAATCTGATCTACATCGCATTTTACATTGATGAATACAGTGTGTCATTTCAATCGCCATTCCTTCTCAGTTTTCATTTTAAAACCAAATTCATTTTCCTCCATCTGTGTCAAGTTGTAACTACCAGAACCTATCATCTTATATGTTTCTGTGCAACATCTGGTTAGGAATTCTTTACCAACTGTTGTCAGAAGTGATAAGTCTCCATAGTTTAGTCAGACACTGGATATATAGTAATACTGGATAAAGTAATTCATGGGGAAATTTTGGATTTCTCTTTGTATTGAGTTGAAGAGAAAGCTTTTTTGGGGGGACCAACTAATTCCTTTTTAGGAATTAGGAGTTTTCCCTTTGGCTTTGGAATTAAAGTAGAATACATTGGCTGTTGTTTTATCATAGCGTAAGTTGTAAAATACAAATTTAATTAGTTGTGCTCTTCTCGTTAAAAGCTGTTCCGTCTTTGCTTCACACTGAAACTCTGCAAACTTTTATTGTCAGCTCAATTTTTATAGCTTTTATAGAATCCTTAGTTTTTGCTGATTGTCATGTGACGTCTAGTGAACATTGAAGCTGGATTACATGGTTAGAACAAACAGACTGGGCTTGCTTTGGTTTTCCTTTCTCTGGTGTTTTGAGATTCCAGTTACTTTTGGGCAGTCTATCTGTAATTATTGAAATTTAGCTGAGTGTCCTCTCTAGCTCCAGTCCCCCTGCCCTTTCTTCCCAGTTCCCAGTGTATTGTCATGTGACAAATGAAATATTTGTACTTCTTCATTTAACATCTCAAGTACAAGTGCACCCTAAAACCTGATCATTATTTACCTAAAATTCCTTTGCTTGCTAAATTCCGGCTGCTGCTGCCAGTGGTCCATTGGCCACAAAGCTCGTCGTCTTCTTGATTTCATTGCTTTGTGACAGCAAAATGACCTTGATTTGCTGATGCAGTTGGTCTTCGCTTTTTTCTTTTATTAATTATTAAGTATTAAACAAGGAACAAACAAAGGTCACACTGCTTCATAATAATAATAATGATAATAATGCTTAACCTTTAAAAAGAAAAAAACCTTACTCATGTGAATACATGCAGGTGAGTAAACTTGTTGTCTGTTCATTATTTATCCTTTTAAAACACTCTTAACCTGATTGTGTCTCTCAGTGTGTGTTGATATATTTAAATGTTTACAATTGGGCACAGATGCAGATGTGAGTTTTTGTTGGTTTTCTGTTTGTTGCGGTCGTCTCCTTTCGCTTTGTATTTTTCATGTGTTCATGTGCTGTTCATGTGCTAGTTAAGGCTGGTTATATAAGTATATAACACAAGTACTGTTATCTCAAATATTTAAAGTGCTGTATTTTATGTATCTTGATTTTAGGTTTATATAACAATATAATTGTAATAATAACCAAAGTTACATTATTTTAATATTAATGTATAAATAAAAGGTTAAAGTTTAAAATAAGTATTTCTTTAAACAATAAAATGGATAAATGTAGTACTAATTAAATTGAGAAAAATGTGATTACTTTTTATCACATTTTTCTCATTTCGCGTTTCATTGGTATGTTTATTGATAATTTTTTGACGAAAACCAAGACATGGAATTAACTGTCATGGTTAATGTAGACATTATTTCTTTGACATTGTGTCACACATGGCACATCTCAGGCATCTCAGCATTTATTTCGTTTGTATTTCACTACACTACTTATGGCACAGTTTCTGACATCTGCATGTTTTCGTCCTCTATCGATCCGTCCAGGTGTCGTTGCCTGTCAACTTCTACTAATACAACAAATGTCTGATTCTATGTATATACATGTATTACATTTCCCTGTGATCAATTTGTTTGGATGTAATTTGTGTGTTGTTTAACACTTGGAAACCATAACATTTTCTTGGGGCATGGCTCCTGCCTGATTTGTCCTTCCCTCCTCTAGCTGCCAAAACCCTTCAGATCTTCAACATTGAGATGAAGAGCAAGATGAAGGCACACACCATGACAGACGATGTCACCTTCTGGAAATGGATTTCTCTCAACACCGTCGCACTTGTGACTGACACCGCTGTCTACCACTGGAGCATGGAGGGTGATTCACAGCCAGTGAAGGTCTTTGACCGCCACTCCAGCCTGGCTGGCTGTCAGATCATCAACTACCGAACTGATGCTCAGCAGAAGTGGCTTCTGCTCATTGGCATCTCTGCTCAGGTACATTTCTTAACATTTATTTGCATAGGTTTGGATTATGGCACCCAAATGTTTCCTACATATATAGCCAAAATATTCAGCATTTCTCTTGTATATTTCACACCTTCATCAAAGTTTTTTTTTCTGTTATGTTTTTTTTTTTTTTTTCAGCAAAATCGCGTGGTCGGTGCCATGCAGCTTTACTCTGTCGACAGAAAGGTTTCACAGCCTATTGAAGGACATGCTGCCAGTTTTGCCCAGTTCAAGATGGAGGGCAACGCAGAGGAGTCGACTTTGTTCTGCTTTGCTGTCAGAGGCCAAGCAGGAGGAAAGGTAAATGATAACTTGTGTTATCAACTGACCTGCTCAATGAAATTATTAAAATGTTGTTTTCTTTTGGTTGTTTCAGTTGCATATTATTGAAGTTGGCACCCCAGCAACAGGCAACCAAAGAAAGAAAGCAGTGGATGTCTTCTTCCCTCCAGAAGCACAAAATGACTTCCCTGTGGCTATGCAGGTATGTTTCTATACTTAGGCATGTGGTGAGAGCAGAGCTAATCCTTCAACTAAATAAACTTTTTTTCTGTGCTTCTACTGTTTTCATGTTTATTCCACCTGTCTGCAAGTAGCATAAATCCAGTTGTCAACCAAACCAAATTCTAAATAATTTTGGTGTCTTCAAGATTTATTTGAGTTTTCTGAGGGACGCTTGACTCCCCTGATCTATTGAGAAAAGTAAAAAAAATGATCAGTTAACCAAAGGTATGTTCAAAGTGTGGTTATATTGTCACACATTTTTATAATATAATTCTTTGTCCTTCTTTTTACAGATAAGCGCCAAACACAACGTGATTTTCCTAATTACTAAATATGGTTACATCCACCTGTATGACTTGGAAACAGGAACCTGCATCTATATGAACCGCATAAGTGGAGAGACCATCTTTGTCACAGCTCCACATGAGGCCACCTCAGGCATCATTGGCGTCAACAGGAAAGGACAGGTACTAATATCACCTGATGCTTACCTGTCATTTGCCACATCACATCTTGGTCTTCTTGGTGTCTATGCAAAGTGGTGCTACACCAACTTAATTACCAGTCAGTGCACTCTTTTGTCGGTACGTCTTGTTTGCACATCATCATCAGGCAAGTCTAGACTCAGTCGGCAGGTATCATCAATAATCTAAAGGGTGCTGTTTCACACACACAGGGTAGCGGGGGCTTTGCATCACTGTTGTTGTACAGCTGAAACAGAAAAGAGAACTCGATCCATCAAGCCGATGAATAATGTTCGAGTCGGGCCACACGCACAACCTGAATTATTGAGTGTATGAAAACGAACCCAGTGTTGGAGCAGTGACAGATCTTGAATTGATGTGGAGTAAAAGTTTTCTATTTTTTCCTATGTATATGTAGGTTCATTTGTATGTATGTGTACATGCACATGAACCTATTTATAGATACGTATGTGTGTGTATATCTGTGTATATACATATACACATACGTATGTAAGTATAGGCATATATGTACATATCAGCAATGATAACCTTGGGTTAGCAGCAAATGTCATATTTGCAAGTGAGAATATTATTTTAATTTTTTTTGTGATTATTTATTGTAAGGAATATGTCGCAATAGAATTCAAGAGAAATAATTTTCAGTAACCAGCTTAAAGTTTTAAGTTGAAGCTGATTTTTTTTTTTCTGTTCATTTAGTTTTTCAACAGGCCTCACTTAGTCCAGCATGTAATACAGGGGTTAAGTGACTGTGATTTAGTGCCAGGAAGAAAGAAGTCTATTCAGCCATGTTAAAAGCAGGGCTACTGACCTGTCGGGCTTATTTGTACAACAGTGGCGAGTCTCTCTGTTGCAGCCCTCCACCCCCTTCAATCCTGCCCTTTCATTTGACTTGTTAGTCTTTCTCCCTCTAATGCCAGGCCACTCACAAAAGCCATGCGTTCCACTGACCTACTAATAATACATTTGCATTCAGCTGCCACAATCCAAGGCCAGAAACAGCTAAGTGGAGTCGATTCAATTGCCAACAGTTAAATTGAGCAGTGCTTGCTTTAAAGGATTATGCTGGGCAAAGTGGTGATCTATGCAAATCTGTTTGTTTGTTTTTTTTGACTCACCATTCTCTCATGCAGTAAGAGAATTCATATATGCCGTGTAAATGTGAGTTACTTTTCTCTCTGTCTGTGCTGCAATAGTCCTCATTCATTTTCTGTATTTCAGGTATTATCTGTGTGCGTGGAAGAAGAAAACATCATCCCCTACATAACAAACGTACTCCAGAATCCAGATCTTGCTCTACGCTTGGCAGTTCGCAACAACCTTGCTGGCGCTGAGAGCCTCTTTGCTCGCAAATTTAACAACTTGTTTGCTGCTGGAAACTATCCTGAGGCTGCAAAGATGGCTGCAAATGCACCCAAGGTAAATATATTATTTAAATTGAATGTTCCTCTGGTTATGGTGTGCATCCAATGTATTTTTATCCTTAAAATCTAATCATTTACTTTGTTTTCATCAGGGTATCCTGCGTACCCCAGACACAATCCGACGCTTCCAGAGTGTTCCCGCTGAGCCAGGCCAGACTTCTCCCTTGCTGCAGTATTTTGGAATCCTTTTGGACCAGGGTCAGCTCAACAAATTTGAGTCCTTGGAGCTTTGCAGACCCGTTCTCCAACAGGGAAGAAAACAGCTCCTGGAGAAATGGCTGAAGGAAGACAAGGTAATTTGGATGTATATTTTAGGCTCTGCACACTGGAAGAAGTACTTCCTGAGTAGTTCATTTGTTTACAAAACTCTGCTGTTATCTTGGATAACATGAAATCATTGTTTTGTAACAAACACTAAGGGAAGTTTTTTTTCCCAGGGAAGTGGATATTTTGGTGTTGGGTTGAAGGCTCTTGAAGGCTAACATTTTTAAATGTGTGCTGTTTATGTTCTACATATTTGCAATCATAAATTTTGATCTTAGCATCCAGTGTTAAATCTAAAGTTTCTAAAGCTCCTTTTGGTAGGATTTTTAAGGATTGCCGTACAAAGGAGATACATGGGAAGAGTAGAATTTTTTTTTACTTGACTCTTGTTCTTTACTCAATTTTTATATACTATTGTTATAGTACGAATGTTGTTTTCCATACATTTACAGTTGGAGTGCTCAGAAGAACTTGGAGACCTGGTGAAGGCAGTTGATCCAACTTTGGCTCTTAGTGTCTACCTGAGGGCCAACGTCCCCAATAAGGTCATTCAGTGTTTTGCAGAAACTGGACAGTTCCCAAAGATAGTCCTATATGCCAAGAAGGTATGCCTGTTTCTTTAACATAAATTCTTATATCTTTTTTTGCAATCTTAAAAATGGAAATGTACTTTGTGATGTAACAATAAAGATAAAAAGATGTATTATTTCAAATAAATTCCATTCATTTTTAGGTTGGCTACACTCCTGATTGGATCTTTTTGCTGAGAAATGTTATGCGGATTAATCCAGAACAAGGCCTTCAGTTTGCCCAGATGTTGGTCCAGGATGAAGAGCCTCTAGCTGACATCACACAGGTAAGAGGAAAAACAGAATTGATTTAGTCAATCACAATTTTGATCATTTCAGATATTATGTGTTGGTTTTCATTTTAATTGTGGACAGAAAAATTATGTTTATAAAAACATGTAAACTACTGTTGATAATATAAATACATTTTCCTGGAAGTAGTGTTTGATTTGCTTACACGACATGTTAGGAACTCTAAACCTCAGTTATCTTTTAATGTCAAGGAACTGAGCCTCTTCCTTTACTTCCTGCTCTGACAGGCTCTCTTCTGCTGACACAGTTTTTTTTACTGCCTGAAGTGCTGTATTGGCAGCTTTGGGGATGTCAGGTTTAAGCATTACACATTGCGTCAGGAAGTGCTTTCCTTGTACGAAAGGGGAAATCTGTTCTGTTACTTTCACCTTACTTTTACTACAGGTCCTGTCGTTTTGGAGAAGTATGTGGTTATATGTGGTTTTTAAAGGTTTTGCTCATTTGAGAAATTAAGTACAAATATTTTAGAACTTTAAATTGTTGTACTACTAACTGTGGCAGAGTTAAATGTAGATGTTCAGGTTCTCTTTAGGGGTCTTTAGGACTAGGATGAACAGGATTGGGAATTAGGTGATTGGAGGGACAACACAGACAGGAAGGTTTGGAAGAAAAGCTAGAGAAGCCAGATTGAGATGGTTTGGACATGTTCAGAGGAGGGACAGTGGATACATTGGTAGAAGAATGATCCTAGAGATGGAGCTACCAGGTCAGAGACAACGAGGAGATTGATGGATGCAGTGAGGGAGGACATGGAGCAAGTTAGAGCCAAGCCAAAAGGAAAAGAAGAAGAAATTGTTTTGGTACTGATGCAATATTTATCTGTGTTTGTCTTCTCAGATTGTTGATGTCTTCATGGAGTACAACCTGATCCAGCAGTGCACTTCATTCCTCCTGGATGCTTTGAAGAACAATAGACCCTCAGAAGGACCGCTGCAGACTCGATTGCTGGAGATGAACCTGATGCATGCTCCTCAGGTAAACGAATGTGCACTACCTCCTAAATTAAACATTGAAAAAGTTTTCAGGAGCTTACCGTCAATCCTATTCCCTTTTGAATCTGTTCTATTATCCATTCAGGTTGCAGATGCCATCCTTGGTAACCAGATGTTCACCAACTACGACCGTGCTCACATTGCCCAGCTTTGTGAGAAGGCTGGACTCCTGCAAAGGGCATTGGAACACTACACTGACCTCTACGATATTAAGCGCGCTGTGGTTCATACACACCTGCTCAACCCAGAGGTGCGGTCCATGAGATAGCTGACGGATAATATTTGGGGAAGGAAATTGTAGCTGTTTGTATACTTGTTTGTACTAATTATAGAAACCTTAGTTCAGGTCAGTAACTTGCAACACGATTTCTCACTTTCAGTGGCTTGTAAACTTCTTTGGCTCACTGTCGGTGGAAGACTCCCTGGAGTGCCTTAGAGCTATGCTGTCTGCTAACATCCGCCAGAACCTGCAGATTTGTGTTCAGGTGGCCTCCAAATACCATGAGCAGCTCACCACACAGTCTCTCACTGAACTCTTTGAGTCTTTCAAGAGTTTTGAAGGTCAGTTCTTTGAGTTTCTTCTTTTAAGGGTAAAAAAAATGCAGAATTCCAATTATATGGGTCGTCTTAAATAAAATCTTAGTAATAAAAGCTTTTCCAGAAGCTTTTAAGTTTGTGTTGTTTAAATGTTATAAAAGTTTAAAGAACTTGTTTTTTCTCTTAGGTCTGTTTTACTTCCTGGGCTCCATTGTAAACTTCAGCCAGGATCCCGATGTTCACTTCAAATACATCCAAGCTGCCTGCAAGACCGGGCAGATAAAAGAAGTGGAGAGGATCTGCAGAGAGAGCAACTGTTATGACCCTGAACGTGTCAAGAACTTCCTCAAGGTAGACATTCAGAATAAACTGTCAGGTTCAAACAACCACAACTTTTTGATCTTTCCCACTTTGATGTGCAGGAATTCAGAATTTCAAATGCTTTGTCAAGCCTTAGTCTGTTACATTCACAAAAGTTTCTTTATCCTTGACCTACATTAGGTACAGTAACATGGGCCATGCTTATCCTGCAATGCAAAATTTGTCTTTCTGAATGTTAAATCCAAGAAGAAGGAGTATTAGATTTGCAAGTAATTAAAGAGTAACGGTCACTTGGATTTTAACAGGGGGATTTTAACATAAATGCAACTAAAGTCCTTGTACTGGAGCTCATGATACACCAACTAGCACTAAATACATTGCATTCGCAGTTTTCCATTGATCTATTCTTGAGGATAGAGGATACAATAGCCAACCAATAGAATTTCTTTGTGTACATTCTCTCAAAATTTGCTCTTGACATAAAATCGTGTCCTTGGTTACATAAGTACACTTCATAGGTTTTAAATCCAATAAGCAATCCAGGGTATTCAGCTTGAAGTAAACTAATCCAAATCTGCTTACAATATGGCAATACAAGCACAGTTCCTCTTTTAACCTGAAAAACTGAGGTTGTTTTCCTATTTTGTAATATCAGGACTTGTATCACTTAATAATTTATTTTTTTACAGTTTTACAGTTTTTTATAGTTTTCAAACATTTCAAACAACTTTGATCCTCACTCGTTTTATACCTGGCTGACTGTGGTCTCTCCACCTGCCTGTTGTTTTGAACAGGAAGCCAAACTCACTGACCAGCTGCCACTCATCATTGTCTGTGACCGCTTCGACTTTGTCCATGACCTTGTCCTGTATTTGTACCGCAACAATCTGCAGAAGTACATTGAGATCTACGTTCAGAAGGTATGGTCCCCACGTCAATGTAAAACGCATCAAACAACAATTTTCCTCACATTTTAAATGAATGTGTCTGTCTTTAAGGTAAACCCTAGCCGTCTGCCAGTGGTGGTCGGTGGTCTTCTCGATGTGGACTGTTCAGAGGATGTCATTAAGAGCCTGATCCTGGTTGTCAGGGGCCAGTTTTCCACAGATGAACTGGTCGCTGAGGTGGAAAAAAGAAACAGGTATTCCCTCAGTTGAAATCAATGTCTTTTTATTAAAACACAAAAGCCTAAACTTTGTAGCATTGACGATGTGTAATAGAGTTACATTTATGAAGATTTGGTCACTTAATGTAAAATTTCCT
Organism: Paraplagusia blochii; assembly: GCA_016785265.1. Taxonomy (NCBI): domain Eukaryota; kingdom Metazoa; phylum Chordata; class Actinopteri; order Pleuronectiformes; family Cynoglossidae; genus Paraplagusia; species Paraplagusia blochii. The sequence goes on from JAFBJS010005043.1 coordinate 113,416, forward strand.
GTCTCTCAGACTGAAACTGCTGCTCCCTTGGCTGGAGTCTCGTATCCACGAAGGCTGTGAGGAGCCTGCCACTCATAACGCCTTGGCCAAGATTTACATTGACAGCAACAACAATCCTGAACGCTTCCTGAGAGAAAACCCTTACTATGACAGCCGCGTGGTAGGAAAGTACTGCGAGAAAAGAGACCCTCATCTGGCCTGCGTGGCCTATGAGAGAGGACAGTGTGACCAGGAGCTGATTAATGTAAGGCCTTACTCTGGTTATAAATTATAATAATAATAATATATTGGTTTTTAAGATTATTGTATTAAATCACCTGCTGATAAAAATACAAATGTATTTTTTTGATTTTAGGTCTGCAATGAGAACTCCCTGTTCAAGAGTCTTTCTCGTTATCTGGTTCGCCGCAAAGACCCAGACCTGTGGGCCAGTGTGCTGCTTGAGAGTAACCCATTCAGAAGACCACTGATTGACCAGGTGAGGTGCACGTGAAGCAAAATGACTTTGGTTAGTTGAAGATGTTAAGGTGAACCCTAAAATTCTCATTGTCTGTAAATTACAGGTGGTACAAACAGCATTGTCAGAAACCCAGGACCCTGAGGAAGTGTCAGTCACAGTCAAGGCCTTTATGACTGCAGATTTACCCAACGAGCTCATTGAGCTGCTAGAGAAGATTGTATTGGACAACTCAGTCTTCAGTGAGCACAGGTGCGTTGTCAGTTCTGAAAAAGATTTGCAGTGGTAGATTTGAAAATAATTACACAATTGAACACAATATCAGAGTGTACTAACTTATGTTTTATTCCTGCAGAAATCTGCAAAATCTGCTGATCCTGACAGCAATCAAAGCTGACCGCACTCGTGTGATGGAGTACATCAGCAGACTAGACAACTACGATGCTCCTGATATCGCCAACATCGCCATAAGCAATGAGCTTTTTGAGGAGGCCTTTGCCATCTTTAAGAAGTTTGATGTCAACACCTCTGCCGTGCAGGTCAGACTCCAGCTATTAAACGACTCATCTAATCCTTTATAGATGGTGCAAATTCTTATGTTTTCTCCCCTTGTCTTACTAGGTGCTGATCGAGCACATTGGCAACCTTGACCGGGCCTATGAGTTCGCAGAGCGCTGCAACGAGCCAGCTGTGTGGAGCCAGCTGGCTAAGGCTCAGCTGCAAAAGGGCCTGGTGAAGGAGGCCATTGACTCCTACATCAAGGCTGATGATCCTTCTGCGTACATGGAGGTGGTCCAGGCTGCAGATAAGAGTGGTATAAAGGACTACTTTTTGCAACTTTTTGCTAGGACTACTTTTTGCTTTGTGTCCAATTGTCTCAAAGCAAACCTTCCCATAGATAATGTTATAACTATTTTTGTTACTTAGGTAACTGGGAGGACCTGGTCAAATTTCTGCAGATGGCTCGTAAGAAGGCCCGGGAGTCCTACGTAGAAACCGAGCTCATCTTTGCTTTGGCCAAAACCAACCGTCTGGCAGAACTGGAAGAATTCATTAATGGACCTAACAATGCCCACATCCAGCAGGTGAGCCTCCCTCACTCACTCATACAAACATGGAGATACTTTTATGATCAGATAATCAAACAATATGTTTTGAATTTGCTTTTTAGGTTGGCGATCGCTGCTACGATGAGAAAATGTACGAGGCTGCTAAACTGCTGTACAACAACGTGTCCAACTTTGGCCGCTTGGCTTCGACCCTGGTCCACCTTGGAGAATACCAGGCAGCTGTGGATGGCGCTCGCAAAGCCAACAGCACCCGCACCTGGAAAGAAGTTTGCTTTGCCTGCGTTGATGGAGAAGAGTTTCGTTTGGCCCAGATGTGTGGTCTACACATTGTTGTACATGCTGATGAGCTGGAGGAGTTGATCAACTATTACCAGGTAAAATTGATGCTTTTTTTTGCGTTGCCTAAATTTGTTAAACCTTGGAAACCTCTTTCAACAAATCCTTTCCTTTCTTCTTTAGGATCGTGGTTACTTTGAGGAGCTCATCACAATGCTGGAGGCAGCCCTGGGTTTGGAGCGTGCTCACATGGGAATGTTCACCGAACTGGCCATCCTCTATTCCAAGTTCAAGCCTCAGAAGATGAGAGAACACCTGGAGCTCTTCTGGTCCAGAGTTAACATACCAAAGGTCCTGAGAGCAGCAGAGCAGGCTCATTTGTGGGCCGAACTGGTCTTCCTGTACGACAAATATGAAGAGTATGACAACGCCATCATCACAATGATGAACCATCCAACAGATGCCTGGAAAGAGGGACAGTTTAAGGACATCATCACCAAGGTACAGATTTTTTTTTACCTTTGCAATGTATTTACATGCGATAAATACATGTATTTACATTACATTTTAACACTTAAATTTCTGTCAAGTGATTTTGTACCTATAATGTCATTACTTTGTTAAACCCTTTGCTTCCTCTCCACCTTTTTAGGTGGCCAATGTGGAGCTCTACTACAAAGCCATCCAGTTCTATCTGGAGTTTAAGCCATTGTTACTGAATGATTTGCTCATAGTGCTTTCTCCCAGACTGGACCACTCACGTGCTGTCAGCTTCTTCAGCAAGGTAAAGGACAAAATAGTTTCAAATTGTGGTGATGGGCGATTGTGACAGTATTTTAATTTGCAGTGTTTCATTTTTCTACCCTTTGTGGTCACAGGTTAAACAGCTGCCCCTGGTCAAACCCTACCTACGCTCTGTCCAGAACCACAACAACAAATCAGTCAATGAAGCACTTAACAACCTCTTCATTACAGAGGAAGACTACCAGGTAGGAAACAACACAGTGCCTTTCAAGAAATACTTAAGTTTTAGAGTGTTCTATTGAATTAAATACTTATTATCCATTTTGTTAGGCACTGAGAACATCAATCGATGCCTACGACAACTTTGACAACATCACGCTGGCTCAACGCATGGAGAAGCACGAGTTGATTGAGTTCAGGAGAATTGCTGCTTACCTCTTTAAAGGCAACAACCGCTGGAAACAGAGTGTGGAACTCTGCAAGAAGGACAAGCTCTATAAGGTGTTTGTCTGTTTATAGTGATAAAGTGCTAGTTTCTTCTTCTACTACTACTCCCTTCTCAAATGACCTATTCCTTACCGTTCCTGACTGTGCATTTCCTACAGGATGCCATGCAGTATGCATCAGAATCCAAAGACACAGAGCTGGCAGAGGAGCTGCTGGCTTGGTTCTTGATGGAGAACAAGAAGGAGTGTTTCGCCGCCTGCCTTTTTACTTGCTATGATCTGCTGCGACCTGATGTGGTGCTGGAGACAGCCTGGAGGCACAACATCATGGACTTTTCTATGCCATACTTCATTCAGGTCATGAGGGAGTACCTAAGCAAGGTAGGGCAGTAGTTTAATTTCTCAAGATTGCCTTTCATTTTTTTTTTGTTTGTGAATCACAATGATTCAAACATATGGGGACACTATTTTGTGACAAAAATAATGTATTTTCTTCTGGAATACTGTTTCTCTTTCCAGGTTGACGCAATAACTAATCAGGTGATATACTTGAGGATAAGTGATTGGGACTGAGTTTGAGTGTGCATGGTGTTAATTGTACTGTGCGATGCTCTCTGCCTTCAGTGGTAGTCGTGAAGAAAATCTGCTGCAGGAATAGCACAGGGCTTTAGATAAACAGATGACAAAATGATGAGCATTAATCTGCATGTTTTTGATGCAGATGTTTATTGGACTCTAGTAAATGTTTAAGTTAGCAAAAGTCCTATTTTCCAAACATTTTGTAAATTAAATGTTCTGTTTAACCGTGTTTCCTCACTCAAGAACTATAAGGTATTGAAATTATGGTTCAACTTTTCAGAACATGATAATAATTAATTAAATGTGTGCACTGTTGTTTGTGCTTGAGAAGTTATCTGCATCTGGATGCTGCTGTGTTTTTGTAAAGACTGATGTGTGCGGTTTCTTCAGGCATTGTAATGAAAAGGTTTTTGATGTGCTGAATATTTTTATATAAAAACAATCCTCAATCTTTATTTTTTTCTTTCCAAATTATTAGAATATATTATAACAAATACCATATTACAAGTTAACATTTGTTACTGTTATATCCCTTTTCACTGATAAGTCTTTGTTGCTCTGACATAAATAGGATTATGCTTCATATTCTGTATTCTTTCTATTACTTTTCAATCGAATTCCCAGTGTGTAATGAAATCTCTTTAACTCACTTATTTCTCTCCCTGCAGGTCGATAAACTAGAAACCTCAGAGTCCCTAAGGAAAGAGGAAGAACAGGCAACAGAAACACAGCCTATTGTCTATGGTAATTTACAGTAGACATTCTAAATCATTAAAGCTTCCATCCCTCTTTTACCTTTCTCTATCTCTAAATCATCTCAACACTTACTCGCCGTGTTTGCGTTGCAGGCACACCTCAGCTGATGCTGACAGCTGGCCCCAGTGTACCTGTGGCGCCACAGCAGGCGTACGGCTATGGCTACCAGGCACCTGCAGGATATGGCCAGCCAGCTCCTCAGCCAGGCTTCGGCTATGGCATGTAAAGACCCCCCCAACCCTCACCTTTTCTTCATTCGTAGTCCGGAGCTACCAACCATCCATCTCCCACAGTTACCTCACCATTGGTGTCTCTCTGTCTCTGCGGGGGGTTTGGCCTAACGTCTACACATCTTTTCTTCTTTTCTCCCACTTTTTAAACTACCATGAAGGACGTTATTTGTTATCAAAGAAAAGTTTGAATCACAAAAAAATTAATTTTCTCACATTCCGTATTGAATAGGGTTTATTTTTCTTTTGTCTATTTTATTGTTTGGGAAAGGGTTAATGTACAACAGGGGGCCTGTGAGAAGAGCGAGCACTCTTCTGAGTTTAAAAAAAAAAAGGTCTAATTTGCACTCTGTAGTGACAAGAAACTAATGTAGATCGTTTTTCCTTTTGACATGTGAGCAGCTTCTTCTGTCCAACTGTAAAATTATTGTACATTCAGACACACAAAACAGCTACGAAGTTCCTTTATATTTGATCATGAAACTGCCACTTGCATTCATAAGTCCTGAAACACTACCTTGTACCTGTCGAGTAGCCAGACGTGAGCTTCAGGGCTTTTACTTCAATTTAATACAGAGAGTATTGTACAAGCACCAATTTCAGGAAAGCTTTTTTTCCTCCAATGCCTATGCAGGACTCTCCCAACAGATCTGCAGTTACGATTTAACTATGTGCTTTAAACTCTGCTCCTACATGGGACCATTCCACCTCAGGAGGCACTGCAGAGCTGTTTGACAAACGCGCCCTTTGTCTGTTTTCTCGTCATGATGCAGTTTGTTCCCGTTGGTTGTGCTGTTGAGTGTTCAGAAGACTGCTCCTCGTATCCATTCAGGGTTGCCTTTAACCTTTCAGTTAACACACTCATCTGCTTCACTCATTATCACAGACTTGTGGTATATTGAAGTTTTTATCAAAGGCTTGCGTGTATATGGAAAAAAAAGAAAAATCAATCAACCTCTTTGAACTTATATTCTTATCTGAATTACCTTAGATTTAAATTGTGCACCAAAAACCTTGATTGTGCATAATCGAATCATAATGAATGAAACAGCAGTTTTGTTATCCAATTTACAATAAAGGCTTCTTGTTTGTCAACAACTGTCTACCAGTCTGATACATGTACAGTTCTGTGAAATTCTGAAAAGTAACATCACTAAAAATGCATTTTCCCAGGGAAAGAACATGGCATCATTGTGTAACAAGTGAAAGGTAGAGAAAGCAAAGGATGAGAAGTTAACATTTGCCATTGTTTTGATATGGGCTTTTTTTTGGTATCTCTTTATTATGGAATAAAATTACGAGTCGGAATTAAGCCTATATAAGGTGAAACTGAAGTACTCATTGTAAGATCTTCACAATTTTTATGTAGGTAAGACATTTTCAGCATGGTCTGCTCCATACAGCTACTCAAATGTAGAAAGGGTTTGGACAAAAAAATTGTTGCTGTTTTTGATGTTTTATGTTCATGTCTATCCCTTTTTAACCACTGTGAAGAAGAGGCTTCTGTAGGGTACAGTACATTTAAGATAACAAGGAGGGTTGTCTAAATATCTAACCAGGACATTCAGTCATCTTTGGCACAATAAGTTGTGGCAAAACACTGACACAAATGATGCTGAGTTATAAATTGTGGTCCTCAAACCAAGACCACAAATATTTAAAGATTTATAAATATTTGGACCAGAGTATGTGTAGATTCATGTGCTGCAAATCAGATTCATCTGATCTCAACTGAGCTCAACAACAGTATGATATCTATACTTTATATTATTCTTATAGGTAAATTTGTCCTGATTTTTTTTTTAATACTTTGGATCTTTATATTTGAGTTAAAGGACCCAACTGTTGTTGCTCATACAAGAGAGGACTAGAAAGGACATGTCAGGTTTTTTTTTTTTTTACTAAATCACTGTCAGATACCCTGACACCCGGGTACTGACATCACAAAATAAGTTGCCGCAATTTATGGTTTACATTGCAAATGTATTTGTCAAAAAAAAAACCTACAAGTCCCACAGACATATGCTGACACTAGTAGAGCTTCAAGTCTCCAGTGACGTCATCAATCAAATCAGATGGACCGGGACCAATGCCAAGCACGGTACGTGAGCCCGGCACGACTTGTGTCCTTCCTGCATCCTGAATCAGACTGACAGGAAGTCCCACTTCTTTGGCATGGCTGAGCAGGTCGATCAGGGTGTTCTCATCGGGGGCTTTTACTACCACTTTGGGCTGACCACTGTACTCCCACTGTTTGAGAAGTTCGGGGTTCCTACGCTGGACTTGCTTGTAAGCAGAAACTGCAGCGTGGGCACACTGAGCAGCAACTTTGCCTTTGCCCATCTTCAGGTCATTTCGAACAACCAGAATCATTTTGAATTCTCCACCTTCGCCCATCACGCTTGCCTCACATGCGTTGTTGCCCGCTTCCGTCCCTGCAGGGCTTTTAGACACAGAGCCAAAGCGGCCCCGCAGGTGCCACCCGAGGAGGAGCCCACAGCCCAGTCCCGCTACAACACCCAAGGGTCCGTATAGAAGTTCCATAATTGGTCCTGCAAATTAATAGGAATGAGAGAAACGCACATATAAATAAGAGTCCTTGTTAGAAGCTCAAATAGCAACAACAGAAAAGGATTTAATCAAATCACCAGTTCTTTAGACCAGTCTAACACTAATGTTTGCTTTATTTAGACACGTTTAGTGCTGGTTAGATTTCTATTTCCATCTGAATTCACGAATGGCAACATCACATTATTTATTCCCGTCTGAAAACTTTGTTAACCGACAAACTTCAGGCAAATAATGCCAACATGCTAGCGTTAGCAACGATTCTGATACTTTCTGATTTTAGCTGCTTTCGGAGCAGAGGAGTTGGACAACATATTTGTACTCGCACAGACTGTGTACAGAATATTTATTTCGCTACAGGTAGTTGTGTCATACCTGAATTTGACAGACGAGCCGGCAACATGAGGCAACTGACGAGCTAAGTTTCGGCACGGCGCACACCGATGACGTAACTCTAGGTTTTTTTTATAATAATAATTTGTATGTGAAAATTAAAAAGTAATAATAACGATAATTATACTGTATGATAATGTGAAGTTTAATTTTCTTTAATTTTGTTTCGAGCGTTTAGCTTTCCCGTCGAGTTGGTTTAGCTATTCTGATAGTTTATTTTAAAGTTCTGTTAAAACTACGGTTTTGGAGTATTTTGCATTTACTACGACATATGCAGTATTTTAAAACGTTTGGTCGTTGGTTTGTAAGATATTACGGTAAGTTGGATACTCCATCTTTTATCTTTTATAACCGCACGATAGCTTTGGCTATCACGTCAATTAACAAAATAAAATCGTTGCTCAAATTGTATGCTAAATCATCGGGCAACAAATATAGGAACATGGAACTGTTAATAAAAAGTATTGTTTTTGTTTTAAATGTAAAATTATCGCGTCGTCGTGTATAATTGAGTTTAAGCGGAAATTCTCCTTGTAAGGGAATTAAGATACTTATTTTTGAACACAAAATAAAAATGTCCAAGATATTTCGAGACATTCTTGTCTGTGAAGGTGTGGTTGGGAGTGGTCTGCTGGTTGTGTGCACCAATAGGTCTTGCTGACCTTACGTTCTTCTGTCCATATTTTTATCTTTACTTTTTTAAGTCTCTGTCGTTATTTTCATCGTTGAAAAAAAACGTTTTATGTAATATATAGTGACACAGCTCCCTCTACTGGTTGGTTCTGGTATAACCGGAGAAATACTACAAAACCAGACGCAGTACTAATATTCAAAACATTAAAATAAACTGTTTTGAACAGGGAGAAAATTAAAGGAAACATTCGTTGTGTTTTGGGAACCTTTTATAAATAAAATGCGAATAAGTTCAAAAGTTATACATGTGCGTTAACACATCTTGGGTGTTTTTACTTTACTCTTAACATTTACTCTTGCTTTATTCTACCTGATAAAGAAAAAACAACACAATTTTCTGTCATGATAATAAACAAAACAACACTGAATATACAACGCGGTGTTACGTAAAATCCTACTGTGTTCTGTTCTCTGAAGCTATAGCCTGGAATAAACATGATCCTGAGAGGAACTGGCTTCAATGAATCCTAGTGTGAAACCTACAGGGGGGCGAGGAGCCTTGAAGTGTGCTCCAGGAAATACATCCATTTATTTATAGGCATGTAATTAGACTGGTTCCCCGGAGGTTCCTCTAGACAAATAATGGAATCTTTTCCCTTTCGCTTTCTGTCCACTGCAGCGCTGTTGTCCCTTTCTCGGCAACCCTATATCAGAACCTTCTCCCTCGCTGGCCCCCTCCATCACCACACCCTATATTCATGTTATAATGCCGTTTTTAGGCAGGGGTTTTTGCCCTCTTCTGGCAGGAGGGCTCTTCGGTGCAGATTTTTTTTTATATTTCAGACCATATCTGTTTGTGTGGATTGCACATTAAATGACTGGTGAGTTGATTATCTTTGTGAAACGTTTTGCTGAAACAATAATCCGATTGATGTCAGTTTTGGGTGTTTTTATTTGTTCGTAAGGTGAAAACCGATCACGATCTTCATAGAGTGCGTGCTTTGTGCGCAGCTCCTTGGTGTCCCTTGCATAAGAGTTACTCAACAGGTCTGTGTTGTTTTGGTAGAAGCGATTGCGCAATCGCAGGCTTTTTTTGCAGCGCTGCGCTACTGTGCCTCGTGAAGCTGTTTACCGAAGAATCACAGTGGAAAATAATCATTATGAAAATTAATGCTCACCAGTACATGTACCCCTGCTGTGCAGCTGCAGGGAGACATATACTGAGTACCAAGCAAATGCAAAAAATACAGTTTTACCCTTTAACATGTGCATAAATGACAGGATGTGCTAAGAATTAAGGTGCATGGAGAAATGGTACAATCATCTGTGTCCTTCAAAGTCTTTCAATGTTTAAGTCTTAATGTCCAATACCTGGAGCACTTTCTTGTCTTTGTGCTTGTGTTGAATATGAGGTCTGTGAAAAAGGCCTCTCAAAAGGCCGAAATTTGAACTTTTTATTTCATATTTCCTCTGAACCTTGAACCTCCAGTTCCAAGAATCAGAACTCGGTGGCCTCGCAACCTCACTGTCAAGTGCCTGGAGTGTGTTTACTCCTCAGAGTGGCACCGCACACCCAAACACGCTGTCAGAGCTTTCGTGCCTTGTTTGTTCCTTGGCATCACTGAAAGACCATAATATTAGAAATGTGATTCCCTCTACAGAGAGGATTTGAAACCAGAGAAAGTACTTGGAGAGCACAAATGTTGTGCCAAGGCTGCTCCTTTTCTCACACCGTCAATCTGCTTTTCTCTCCTACATTCCTAATTGTTATAGACAAAAATACTCTTGTGACTGAAAATACTTTGAGTAAATACTGATCAGATCCTCAAGTGTTGGTACATTTTCAGAAAGTAAAAAAAAGGATCACATATATCTAAATTTTTCTGTTCTTCCTGTGCGTCAGTCTGTCTGTCTTTCTTTGTATCTGTGTGTCTATCTGTCTATATATCTAGCTATCTAGCTACCTGTCTGTTGGTTCATCTGTCTGTCTCTCTGTCTTGATATTTTTCTATCTGTCTGTCTGTCTGTCTTCTTCTCTTTATGGCTTGTCCCTTTTTTCAGGGGTTGCCACAGCGATTAAACAATTTCCTCAATCCTCAACTCTAACTCCAACTACCTCCATGTCCTCCCTCACTGCATCCA
>JAFBJS010005043.1:124158-181780 GCA_016785265.1 Paraplagusia blochii
TTAGTTCTTGATTTACTTATCCCTTCCTGTGTAGCCAGCATTGCTTCTGTATTATGATGTTTGTGGTAGTTTATTTTATTTTTGTCATTACAAACAACAACACTTCTTTTTTGCTATCAGCTACTTGTTTGTCCTTAACATGTTTTACCTTCTTGGCTTTTTCTGGATCATGATTATTTGTTTACTTCCAAATTTCAGACACAGTGTGGTTAGAACCCAGTGTTTCTTGTGGATGAGAAGAATGAGTAGGGTTTAAAACCACCCTTGATTTGTGTTATGAGAACTCTCCAATATTTCTCTCTGGATGAACATCACATCTGATGAGTGGATATGGTGGAAATGCCACTGGAACTGTGTCTCTGGTGGATAAATGCATACCAGGCTTTCCATCACTTTCACTTTGACTAAACCCTTACTCTGAGTGAAGCTTCTGTTACTTCAATTCATTTAAATTCTTAATACTTTATAGATAACAAGGGGGAATGTGGACTGGCCAACAAAAACAATCTTCATTATTCCAATAAAAGAATAAAATCTCCCACTAAGAAAAAGTGACTTAGTGGTTAATAAAAATGATAGATATTGAAGTCACTTGTTTTATTGTTTGTCACTCCAGACCAGTTGTTATCTAATAAGGCCAGGCATGGACAAACTATGTCCCAGGTTTTCGGAGACTGCCTGTTTGGCTTTTTATTCCGGCCTGAAATATTTATCCAAATCAGGTGTGTGCAAACCTTTAAACTCTTTGGACACAATTGATCCTAAAGTTGGACACTTAGGCCAGGATAGTACATAGATGAAGCCTTTATGTGAACTAAGATAAATGACACATAAAAACCATGCATAAAGGCTAAAAGGCTGCTAGCCTTCATTACATCACTTATAGGGAAAAGAAGGCAAACCATGGAAATGCATAAGTAAAATCACAAAATAAAAAAGTTATATAATCTGGACAACTTTGATGGGTGAGATTACATAGGTGAATGGGCCTCATCTGGCCCCCGGGCCTTAGTTTGTGATTGAGTTTGACACCCCTGTGATTACGTTCTTTAAACTCAGGCTGTCTACTGTTGACAGAGAACAAAACACACAGTTGTTATAACCCTTATCAGTGAGCGTGTAAAACCTGGATCACAGCGGAACAACTTTTACAGGCGTAATCTTTGACATACACGGCTCAACAGAAGGTCAGAGTGTTCTCTCTGGGAGGCCTCTGTGGTTTAGTGCATGAGGACAGTGTGTTTATTTTCTAAACTACAAGAGGATGTGGTGAGCCGCAAACACCGACAGCCGTGTTTTGACTGAGGGAAGCAGCAGCGCGCTGACACTCAAAACACATGGTGTTGTAAACGCTGCCGAGGGACACGCGGACGCGTTACAGTTTCAGGTACAATGAGTTCAAATGAGTTCATCCTGGATCTTGATCTCTGAGTGGATTATTCTTTATATTGTGTGTACCGGAATCCTGAGGGCGACACGTGATACTGTTCAGTGTTGTGGTCCTGCCCTCGTGCCACAAGCGACTGACGCATTTGGACTTTTTTTTGGAAATTTTTTATCCTTAATTTGAACATACACAGTTCATTCACTCATCACTGTGTGACCCTTTTAATTAGCTTATTTAACAACTGAATTAAACAGAATTTATAAACATATCATTACTTATTATAGTATTTGATATATTTCCACAAAAAACATTGGACATTTTTACTAACAATATTTCTGGGAATCCTTGCTTTGAGGACGCTTAACAATCCTTTACATTCTGAAACCAGTCCCAAAAATACTAAGTAAATAAAAATACTAACTAATACCTAAAATAAAATACACGCACTGTACTTTGCAACATAGTGGATATTATCCTAGCCCCACAGAGGAAGGATGCGGGTGTGACAATCCAACAAATGTTGGTATGACGCTGAATTCTCATTTTCTGGGTTTGGTATACTGTAACCTTTCTAGTAATTAGTAGTATAGTATATTAGAGAAAGGACTGTTGATACTCCTACATGACCCTCATAATTAAGTGTATTTTAATGTTGTCTATTCCTATAATGCATCTACACGTCACTATTTGATTCACTAAAGCAAATTTAAAGGTTTTTGGTGGCAAATATTGCAGTTTTTTTAGTCATAGTGCTAATACTTTATACTCCAGTGTACACCTTACAGGCTTTATAGTAACTTAAACACATCTATAACTTAACAAAAGATGATCTATCTGTTCATTCATTCATTTATCTTTCCATTCATGTATTTATAACAATCCAACCATTCATCCATCCATCCTTCCATAGATTATCCATCCATCTGTCTGCCCATCCATCCTCATCCATCCATCTACTTTTCCATCGGCCCATTCATCTATGCATCTCACATCCAACCATTCATGAAACACCTGCTGTCTATGCATCCATCCATCCATCCATCCATTCATCCATCCATTAGACTTAACTTCAAAACCCCTGGGTTGCCGTCCCCCTATTTTGAGAAACATTGACATGGTGGCCTGTGTGATCAGGATTAGTTATAGTTCAGGTGTAAGCCCACAGATAAGGATTCATACTGCGGCCTCATGGGAGTTTATCATCTCCTGAAGTGACAGATTCTTCAACACAGCTAAAAATAAACAATATAATAATAACACTTCCTTCTTTGTTCAACTTTAACTCTCACGTGTGTAAAGCAGAGGAGCAGAGGAGCTGGGAGCTGTATTCCCTCAGCTAATGGTCTTTTTTCCAACGTCATATTCAGAGTGAGGAGTTGTGTAATCAGTTCCCTGTAACTACACCGAACCATCGCCCCTGGCTGGCACCGCGTTTACGAGCAAATTGCCAGCAAATAGAGGTGCAGTTTGTGCTGTTTTTGTTTTGTCACGTTTCCTGGGAAATGGATTCCTCGGTCAGAGTGAGAGAGAAAGAGAGAGAGAGAGAGAGGGGCATAGAAAGAGAGTGAGAGGGGGAGAGAAACACCCTTCACCCCTCTCTCCCACCCCTCATTTCCCCACTTGTCAACCCCTCGGTCGCCTCCCTTCCAGTAATCTACACGTTCCAGTGTGATTCATCCTGAAAACAACCTGCCATGACGCAGGGTGTGTTAAATAGGGCGATAGGTGCGAGAGAAAGAAAGAGAAAGAGACCTTGATAAAGTAAATAAGAGAGAGAGAGAGGAGGGGAGGATGGGGAGGAGGGGGGCAGTTGTCTCTCCTTGCTGAACTCGTTGTGTAAGAACCCTTCTCCACTAAGACTCTGTACTTCTATACCGAACAACCTCCGACTGTCTCTCCTCTCCTCCTCCTCCTCTCGTACCTTCTCACTCCGTGTTTGTTCCTCCTCTTCCTCCCTCTGTGACCCCCTCTGTCCCCCTCCCCTCCTGAACACTACTTGTTTTCCTCACTCTCGGTGCATGTGTCTGTACCATGTGGTTGACCGCCCCTCTTCCTCGTCTCTGCAGCGCGTGTTTGCTGGAAGAAGAGGACCGACTCCGTGGTGCTCCTGCTGGGTCAGCCAGGGCATCATCACCGGTGGTGGTGCACACGTCCATTCTCCACCCCCCCAGGTAAGGACCTCGTCTCCCTCCCTCTCCCTCTATGTCTCTCTCCCATGTATACAGTGCGTCTGCTGTTCATGTTTACAAATGGTTGACATGTCGTGGACGGTGGTGCAGTGACGCAGGTCCTAAAGAACCAGCGTCGTTGATGCTGCTGCAGCTGTTGTCGTTGGTTTTAGTGTAAAGTCTTTATTGCACGCGTTTCCTCCACTCCACGTGCACTAACACATGCCTGTCTGCGTGCACTGCAAATTGGAAAGCGAATGAATCGAGGCAGCGGTGGCCACACTGTTTTGACAGAAAGTCCAGGAACAATTGCACTCGCTGACCCCTCTGACTGAGTGCACACGAGGATATAACACTCTCCCTCCCTTTTCGGAGTTCTTTCTCTTTCGTTCTGTGCGCTCCTCACCCTTGTTGTGTCTTCCCTGACTGCCTGTCTCACTTCTTTCACCCCTTCCCAGTCCCCTCTCTACTTGTCCTCCCTGTATCATTAGGTTCCCGTGTGTTTCTGCACTCGGTTCTGAGCCTGGGGAGGTGTTGGGTCTTTGGTTTCTGATCAGATCACAGCCCTCACAACATCTGCTCGTGTTCACTCTGTCCCGGGTCCATCTGCCACCGGGTCTTCTGTCACGTTTGTGTGGCCTTGTCCAGTGGAGTTGAACTGGAAACTATAAAGAGCATGTCCTGCGCTCCGCTGTTATAAAAGCCAGACTCCTGTGCTCCAGAATGTAATCCGAGAGTTCCATTAGTGGCGCAGCTCGCTTTTTAAAAGGCAGTTTGCGCGTGAAATGCCGCCATCTATCGAGCGTAGCGGCGCAACTGCAGCTGTTGGAGTCATTGGGTTCAGGACAGAACTTGTTGCTCTCTGCTGGAGCTGCTGTTGTGCATGTTTTTATTTGGTCTGACTGATACTGACGCACTTTAAAATAAAGTACACCCGATTTGTTTGATTTTGACTGCGTGCTTCACCAAACCACTCACCTTAGGTCACAATTAACAAACAATTAACACTGATTTTCAACCTTTTTTTTTAAAAAAACAAACAAATTAATTAATAAGATATCATTTTACAACGTTATAGAGGTATTTAATTGACGCAGGCTACACAGATTGCTTACTTGATTATATCCCTTGAATTGTAGGCGATGGAATATAAAAATAAACATATAAAAATATTAAGTAATACAGTTATGTAAGTAATATATTTTTTTATGAACACAGACAGAAACTCATTTGTTTAATAATCTATGAATGTATGGGTGGATGTTTTATCCAACCTTTTAAGAGAGCAAGTCTTTATTTTAATTCCGTTACTTTGAATACTTTACCCAATATAAATATGTGTATTTCTAACAATCCCCCAAACTTCAAAAAAGTTGTACTGATTTGTATTTTCTGAGAGGACACACTTGAAACATGCTGGTCATTCCTGAGTGAAACCTGTCTGAATTTCTATTGAGATATTGGTTTTGACTGACAACAGAAAGGTTTGAAATGTTGTTGTTTGAACTCTAGAGGGAGCCAGCTGGTCGTTTTTAAAAACCTTTTCAAAGGAAATCCCTGGTGTATTGAGTGTTGCTAGCTGTGATCTCTTCCATGGCTTTAATTTTTTCTGCCCCCATGGTGATATCTTTGACCTGGTCGGTTTAAAACTATTTTTTTTATCATTTTTAAATGATGCATTCAACATAAAAATAACACACAAGTAAATCTGGATACCATCTCTGGACATTGATTTATGTTTGTGTCAACACAACCACAGTTATCATGCTAGTGATATGAAAATTCACAGCAGGACACATACCGCAGCTTCATGGAGAACTACAGGAACAAACCCATACTCTATTTTCTGGTTGACTCTGTGTCCAACTCTGTGTAGTAAATGGCTATTTCTATCTGGCTACTTGATGGGATTGAATGCTGAATTTGCCATTACTAACCTTGTGTTTCCTACATTCACAAATTCTACATTTTTCAATCTAGCAGCACTTGAGTTCCATTAAAATGGCCAAGTGGCTCTTCATACTTGTCTGATACCTACTGACAGCCAATGGCGTGATGGGTGGAGTCTGAATGTTTGTCCTGTGTCTGCGTTAAACATTGTATGAGCTTGAATATTTTGTCTCTGTATACGGATAGAGGGGGGGGCGGGGGGGGGTTGTGTCATCTCTTGTCTGCTACAGACCCTTCTGGGGGGGGGGGGGGGGGGGGGGGGGGGGTTGTGTCGTCTCTTGTCTGCTATAGACCATTCTGCCTTGAGATCCCATCCTAGGAAATTTAACTGCTCATCATTAGAAGAGCAGTCTTCTCTAGCCGGGTTAGGGTTGGACATGTGACATATTAATTGCTCATTAACATCAGGAGCAGTTTCTGTCTCAAAAAGGTGTGACCAAATCAACTCTTCACACCTTTGTCAGTGGTGAAGGGGGTGGATTAGAGGAGGAGAACTACTAGAGTTCCCTCTGACATCAACCAGAAACTGATGAAGTTCCTCAGTTGAGGAATGAAATGTCTCCCAACTCCAAGAAGTCCAGTTGTTGACAACTAAACTTTTTGACTATCATAACCTGGATGAATGAGAGTCTTCACATATATCTACAGTATATATGTTGCCCTCTAGTGGCTTGAACTTGGGAGATGACCGGTAGTACCCATTGCAATCCTTAAGGTCTTATATTTTTGTTTTTGATTGATCACCACATTCTCCACTGACTTTAAGTTTTGGTTTTGAAACTGAAGCTCAGCATCAAAGACATGTCTACAAACTCTCATATAAGTCATGGGTGTCAAAATGTTCCTCAAAGGGCCAGTTTGGCTGCAGGTTTTGATTCCAACCTACGTATTTAGGGCACACCTTCTATTGATTTCTGTATTGTATACAATTATTGCTAATGGTTTCTTATTCATTACTGTTCTATCAAAGCCCCTGGAGTTATTCCATTAAGAACACCGTTTATTGAGGATAAACAAAACGTCACTGAATTCGTAGTAATTAAAGCAAGTTATTACCACGCTCTGTCAGTAGAGGGAACCAGAGATTCAAGGACTTCATAGTCCAACAATCTGTTACGCAGAACAAACCTCTGTCAGATTACTGATTGTTGCAAAACTTTATTGATTCCCCGTTGTCAATATTTTATTAATACAGGCAATGAGCAGGATTTATGACTTGTTTATAAAAATTGAAGGTTAAGAAAACACAGGGGAGCTGAAAAGCTGAATTATTAGGGCTTCAAATAAACATTTCCTGACAATCTAATATTATAATTCTCAGCCCCTCTCCTCAAACATAAATAATAGAGTCATAAATTCATTATAATCCCCTGAAAAGTGAAAGCATGCAATGTCATTTTAATAAAAACAAAGTTAAATTATTAGTAGTCTTTTGGCAATTCTCTGCTATTTTTCAGATGAAGAAAGCCCTGGATACTGATATGTCCTAACAGCTCCTAGTTCACCATTAGCTGCTTTTTCCTCTATCTTAATGCTCCTATTAAATTGAGTTATTTCTTATATTGACATTTAATTCAATTTAAGTCATAGTAGAAGGAGAATGAAACACATACACACACATACAATTGAGTGTATGTTAAAAAAATGGCTTTAAAATGAAGAAGAAATTGAAGAAAACAAGAGTGGTATAAATCTCACTTCGGCCCCTATGACTGTATGAGTATTTATTCCCCTGCTCTAAAGTATAACACAGAAGTATCTGGAGTACAGTGTTAAATAATGGAAGTCAACTCTTTGACAAGTTAAAACTACTCTTTTCCTTATGGTTTTTGAACATTTGATTCTGAAATTTTTAACAGTCACCAGTAGAGGGGGTGGCAAACCTAATAAAGTTCCCTGCCACATCGTTAATGACAGCTCAGCGTCAGTGGCAGAGGTTTACTGACACGGGCAACTGCTGATGTGTGTTCGGCTGAGACAGCGGGAGATCTCTGTATATATACAGGACTGGTTAATAGAAAAAGATAAATACTTCTAACTCAGGCCTAGACTAAAAAAAGAAGAAAAATCAAACTTCATACTTGCTTCCAACCAAGTGCATTTTACCCAGCTGCTCTAAGAGAGGGAAGGATGGGCGGATGCTTACAATACAGACCATATGGGAGGGGTCTTATTTCCTCAAAGATGTGATGGTCCTGCACCTGCATGTTTATCCTGCACAACCATTGTGAAGACCTCAAACGCCAATGGGCGTGGCATTCAGCTCCCTTTTTGTTTTAGTTCTATATTCTCAATCATTCATTTTCCACTCCATGACCTGGGTCTCTGACTTTTCCGAATCAGCAGGAGGTTAAGTTCTGTGACTCTCAAAAGCTTAGGGGAATGTTGTAAATATTTTAGAAGAGAGCTCATCTGAGTCATTCACCATTAAATTACTTTCTGAAACGGCTGCTGCCATTAAGTCATTATGGGCTGTGTGAAAATTGTGGTGCTCAATGTTAAATCAACTGCAAAGACAATTAAAAACCCTCATAAATTGAGTGGATTACATTTCGTTACCGATCACGAATCACCAGCCAGGTTCTTGGGTTTTTCTGTCATTCTGTCAGACTCCTCTGCATAATCTATGCAACCACAAGGGGGAAAACAATACTGTTGACCCCTGTGGGATATCAAAAAAAAATTCTGGTGTGTTTATGACTCATGATACGCCATCCTCAGTCTTTCAAAAACCAAACCAGTGTCTCATCTAAATAAAGGAACATTCTGTAGTTTTCTATATTCGGTTTCTTTCAGTGTTGCCAAATTACAGGTTGCAGCAGGGGTTTGTGTAGAATATACAGATTTTCCCCGTCAAACCCCCTAACATTAGGTTTTGGCTGTTGTCAATTACCAGGAGTATGGCTTTAATTAGTGCCAACTCGGGCTCAGCAGGTCTGAGGCGGTGTGGCTTCCACACATCGCTCCCACCCTACGACACGGTCCATCGCTTCCTGTCGTTCAGATGTCGTTAAGCTGTTAGCATGGGCCGAGCCCCGCCCTTTGTCCACCTGACTCTCCTCAAGTTGTTCACGCCGTCATGTAGGCTTGTTTAAGACCCACCCAGATGTCATCCTCACTCCCGAGAGGTGGTGTCCTGGTTTTGTTTCCATCGACTCGACAGAATGTTCTTTTCTCATGTTCGCCACCTTCAACCCGTATCGGGGATCCATTCACAATTTCCTTTATCTTGCTAACCGTGCTGCTGGTGTCAGAACATGACTCATCACCGCTCCATTGTTCTACTGTTTATCGTTGCGTACATGCCACCCGGAACCTGAGTGACGCATCAGGATCAGGTTCAGTGGAGTTTTGAGAATTTGAAAAGCTGCTGTTGACTCACTGTTGGTTGGCAGTAACACATCTCACTTCACCATTCACATTAATTTTTTAACTACAATTAGTTGGAGTATCACTGCTTAATCGGTTGGGTTTCACCGCCACCGTATAACTTTCAGACCATGAGATTTAAGGTGGAAATAATTGACTGGCGTAGGCAAACTTTTTGACGCACGTGCCACTATTGGTCCTAAAATTGGACACGGGGACAAAGTCCACAGCAGAAAGATTCATTCATTTATTTGAACTAAGATAAATCACATGCAAATGATATGTATAAAACTTAAAATCCTATATTTCTAATACTCTTTAGGACGTCAATTATTTAATTTGGACAAGGTTGGCGGGCCGCATTAAAAAAGCTAAACGGCCCAAATCTGCCCCCCGGCCCTATTTTGCCCATATCGAGCCTAACATTTTGTGTTGCTACAAGTTTTTGTAAGAATCTTGCTAGAAATTCATTGGAAGAAGTGGGCGTGAGTGTGATTCTGCATCTGTGTGCTATTCAGCAAAACTCTTCAAAGAATGTTAATAGAAGATTTCTGTGCCTAATGTTAATAATAATGGATTAACAACCTCCAGTATTGCTAAACACTCAGACGCCGATCTCAATGTCCTCTTAAATCATTTAGTTAAATGCCCTACTTAAAACGCACGCACAAAGGAAATTCTTTACCAAAGTGGGATTTGGATTGGATTTTTGGTGCCTCTCCAGACTGGCACCAAAACATCCCACCACAGCAAGCCGAAATTGACCATAATAAACCAGAGCGCTGCTGGAAGACTGCAGCTGTTTTGATTTTTTAATCATAGTTGTCTTATGAAATTCTTAAGCAAAGGTCACACAATGATTTTTCGGTTGTTGGGTTTGCCTAGTGACTTTTAAGCAAAACTTTAAATGTTTAATCCAGATGATAAATCTGGCAAAATAAAGTTTTAGACGTGAATTTAACTTTGCAGTTATTCATCAACGACAGTGCAATTTTTTTTTTTTACACAACATGGTTATTTACTATGTCTCTGGGACAAACAGGTTCCAAGAGGTGTTGGGGTGTAGCAGGAAAAAGTCTTATCAGGCGTTTCCTTTAAGATTTATGAAGTAAATTCTGTCCTGTGTTATTTTTTAGTTTTGATTTATTCCAATTTGTCTGTAAACTAATCTGATGTGTCCAGAAAACTTATGGATACAAACCAAATGAGAGCAAAAAATAAACAAAATAATTTTCAATGAGAATTCAATTTTAATGATGCAAAACCATCATTAACAGCAAACATTTTTTTTCTGCAGCATCACAATTCTTCCTAAAAACATTTGGTTTTAATGAAATTAATGTTATAACATTTTTTATAAATCAGAAAAAAAAACATTTAATATTTCTGGATATTTATCATATGTTTGTCAAAAAATAAATCAATGGTAGTCCTACTTTAAAGTAAACGTTGTGTGTATTTATTTTATTTTAAATAATATTTATTTTTTTGCCAAATTTATATTAATTAAAATCTCGATATGCAAGTTTTCTGCCTATTGTGTCTAAATTGTAAATACATTTCTTTTGGCGTTAATTGTATTCTTACAAAATAAAGTGATGGCCAAAATAGTCACATAGAAATGAAATCCTTTCATCAGAGAAAGAAGTTTAAACTGCATTTTTTTCTAGATTCCAAATAAATAAAAGTGTCATTTTAATGAAAGCCTCGTTCAGAGTTTAATTGCATGTGTCTTGTTTGTTTGTCAGGCGCAGGTTTCTAAACATATGGCAAGATATATGGAAACATCTGTACGTGTGTGTGTGTGTGTGTGTCTGTTTCTGCGTGTGTGTCTCCCGCCACAAATCCACGCACATTTACCACCCACCCTGTCCTCCTGTCTCTGCTCCATCACTGGCTCAGTCTGTCTCCCTGTCACCTCCCTCTGAGGTCCTGACCAGGGCTTCTTCATAACACACTAACCTCTAATGTTAGTCCTGTTTGGCCTCCAGCAGAACCCCCTCTCCTAACCCCCCGTGCCTCCCCACCTGGCATAAGAAGTGGTTAACGGCCTCTGCTAGCTGGACCGTGTCTAATGTGCTGAAATGGGCCCTGACCACCACAGCGACCTGTTAATGACTGGACTGTACTGTGGTCGTGGTCACTGAGAACTGGTCAGTTTATGGTCACCCGTTAATGTCTGGTTTGGGGGTTTGGGAAACTACAGTTGCCATCATAAATGAAGCAGGAGGCCAGAGCAGGGAGATGGGAAGACGCTATGTTTGGGTTTTGTATTAAGAAAAGAAGAGCGAAGGGTTAGAGACAAATTTTATTGAAATATTTATTTATTTATATTTATTACATTTGTTGAGATTAAATTTGTGAAGATAATAAAAACTTACAGAATTACAATTCAACTTATTCACAAATATTTTTCATTCCCGTGCACGTAATGTTGGTCGAAGCAATTTATATACCAATTTATACCAATTAAAAACGTGCAATATTTTATATTTTATTATTGAATACACAACAATTCAGTTTAAATGTGTCAAGCTCTGGCTTGGGGAGCAGAACTGGCCCGCAATATAATTATATTTGGCCCGGTAGTCAACCGAAATACAGGAAAAAATCCATACAGGATCCAGGTTGTGTTTTTGATGAGTGGACAGTTAAATTTAACAACCAGCTGTTTCCAGCAGTGTTGAGTGCAGGTCATTGTAAGGTTTGACTTGGTTTCTCAGAGGCAAAGAGTCGGACTGTAGCTAATGGTTCTTGCCAGCTTTCACATCCTCCTTCAGTGGACACACTGACGTAGTCTTTGTTCTCACTGTGGTATTGAGAGGAAGCTCCTTTCCGCTCATGTGCCTCAGCACCTGCAGTGAATCTGGCCCTGGCTTTGTCCAGAAAAAAAAATGTAAATGAAAAAGTCAGGAGTCATCCATCAGAAATTCTCTCTTTTTATTATATGTCTTTGAGAGATTGTCTCCAACCGAGAACTGCAGCTGGCAGTTGTCCCAGATACCACAGTTTCACAGTTGCTGCTGTTGATGAAACACAAATCACGTCTTTTGTGATAATAATTAAATGAGGCCATTTATGATTCTGAACACAATTGAAATGATTTGTTATTATTAACATGAAGAAAAACAAATTGCGAACTGTATTCAAATCAAGTCTGAACAACCCATAGGCTGCATTTTTTTATGTCAGTAAGCATTGCTACGGATTTGTATTGCTGCCACTCTTAAGAAAACAAAATGGCCTCTGTATCATGTTATTTTGTGTAGCGTTTTACATGATTTCGTGACATCAAATTATTTCTTGAAAGTATCATGTTAGTTCCTCATAGTATCACAATATTTCGTGATAGTATCTTGTTATTTCCTAAGAGTACCAGGTAATTTCATGATAGTATCACTTTATTTCGTGACACGTATCACGTAATTTCCTCATAGTATCACGTCATTTCGTGATAATATCACTTTATTTTGTGATAGTATGGCGCTATCTTAGGAGAGTCAGATTCAGAAGACACACACACACAAAATTATCATGGGTTTATGCAGAAACTTTTCTGGAACTCTTATGAGAGTACACAGTCTCACATTATGGGTAATGTCGTTTAATAAGATAACACATCCTTGTAGGTACACTTCAGTTAAACATTTAATCGAACACGTAACTACATACGACGTCAGGTACTTTTGTAGAAATGGATTTTGAAAAACGTAAAACTTATTTATCACGAAATAATGATAAGTACATTACGATAGAATACCATACGATACGATACATTACAATACAATACATCCATACATTACAATAATGAGAATAAATTTAAAATTCTTTAAAAGATGGTATTTGGGACAAATGAATCAGGGACTTTCTCTGACAGCCAGACTGAGATCCAATTTATGGATGGGATCTTCAAACGTCCTGGGCTGGATGTCTTACTTTGGTTACACGATTATACATTTCTGCCTTGGCCATATGCTCTTTCTCTGGCATGTGCTTTGTGCTGTCGGGATGATATACTGTCAACACACATGGGATTGCACTTACACATAAGGACAGACTTAATTAGTGGATCCAAACTCCCTGTTCCTCCTCGGGGTCTGACTCTGGATCTGCTCCAGTAGGGTTCCCACACCATTCCGTGGGGTTAAGTGACGTTCTGTGCAGGTCGCCACAGGAATGCTTGCAATGCTGCGTTGATGGTAGATCCATGGGCAGAGGCAGTGATTCGTGATCTGTGCTGGTGCAATATGTTGTCAAATCTTATTGAAATGTATATAAATACATGGATTATACATTTAATAGGTTAAATGAGTGTCTCTGTGAGACAGCTTTTATGAACAATTTTCACTATATTCATGATTGTAAAATTAATTAATCTGACATAAAAAAATAATTATCATTATTATCATTACCAGTATGGTTGTTGTTTTTCTCTGCTATTCTGCATTAATATTTATATTAATAATAATTATTATTAATGTGGGAATTATAAGTCTGACCTTCAGAGTGCAGAACCTGAAGACCAGTCCAGCAGAGGATACAGATATATTTGGTAAATATTAAGCTATATTTCATCTAAACTTAGCTTGGTAATAAATGGAACTTACGTAAGTTCCAATTCATTATTTTAGTCCAAGAGTGGATTTTATGGTTTTAAACCTTGAAAAAGTTGTCTTCAGATCACATTTCATAAATAAAATGTAAAAATGCAATGCGAATCATCTCAGCATTTGGAACCAGATACATAACCTAGTGAATTAGATAACAGTCAAAGTCCACAAACCTGAAAACACCCAGAATATTCCATGATCTCCACGGAAGTAAAGTAAAGAGGATTGTTAAATACTGGAGCAGCAAGAACTGGTTCCTCTAAAGTCGGCCTGGAGCAACTGCAGTCCTTTATCTAAACAGCTACACAGTGAACTACTGTGAGAAACACTGGTTCAGTATTTTTCTGTATCTTGGTGTTATTTTAAATGATTTAAATTATTTCTAAATGAATGTGGATGTGTATTAATTAGACAAGTTCTAATACATTGTATTGTAAACACATTTGAGAAATAGAAGCAGTAACAAAAAAAAGCCTCACAGTGACAGACATGGTTCTATTTCAAGAGAGTCTGGTTTTCTGCTAGTTTGATCCATGGACTTTCTGCATGTTCTCCTCCGATGCTGCACCCGAAAACATCACTAATTGTTTCTCTACACATGGTGACTAGTGATAAACTGTTAAGGGCAGGGGTGACAAACTCAAATAAGTTGAGGGCCACCACCCACACCCATCATTTCACTAAAAAATTAACTGTGGATCAGGGTTTTGAGAACTATAGGATTGACCATAAAAGGTGGAGAACAAATCTATAAAATATTATTATAAATTCAACTTTCGCATCAAAGTGGGGGCCGCGAAATATCGTCCTACGGCCGCAAAGAAATTACTTTAAAAAGAAACTGGAGGAACTTTAGATAAAGAGACAGAATAAGAAACATAAACTACTTTAAAACTACTACTAAAAATGTCGGACATTTTTTGCTGACTATAAAGTTTGTCCCATGACTTCTACCCAGTTGTGAATTCGAGTTTGACAGCCCTGTGTCCATAACTGCAGCTGTGCCGTATTTCTCGGCACACACACATGCTCTATCATTTATTTACTATGCCTTGTGTTACTCCTTCCCTCTAGGACGTGGGTGGTTTTCCCCTTTCTTTTTGCCCGTTCATCTTTGTTTGCCTTTTGCCTGGTAACAAAGTAAAATTCAGGGCAGTTACCTGGCTGTTGTGGACTGAGTTGCTGATTAATGGTGAGTCACCGTTACAACACCAGAAACCTGGGCCTTTGTGTAAGTGGAGATGCAATGACACAGCATCAGAGAGGGAGAGGGAGTGAGCACAGGTACTCCAAGTCACGCAATGCTCCATGTTGGCAGCCCGTTTGTGTGTGTTTATCAAACACACATCACCTGGGCTGGAGAGTTAAGCAGAGGGAACAATGTTCTTTGGACACAATATTAATCTGTCTC
Source organism: Paraplagusia blochii (assembly GCA_016785265.1). Taxonomy (NCBI): domain Eukaryota; kingdom Metazoa; phylum Chordata; class Actinopteri; order Pleuronectiformes; family Cynoglossidae; genus Paraplagusia; species Paraplagusia blochii. The sequence goes on from JAFBJS010005043.1 coordinate 139,054, forward strand.
TGTCGATTAAAGCAGTGTTGCCCAACATTTTTTGCGCCTTGCACCGGTTAGATGTCTTATACTATTTTCACGGATCGGTCGTTAAGTTGTGTTAGATAAATACTTCTTAATAAAATTAAATTTCCGGTGTTCGGAAATATTTTCCTACCTATAAAATCTTCCTACCCGAATTAACTGTGCATGGACACAGCAAGGATTTCTCCAGTGCAGACAGCCTATAACTTTCTGCTACCAGATCAGTATACAAGGTTTGAATCTTGTATCAATGACTCTGCGTCATTTTGACTTTATTGTTGTTTTCTTCACTGAGGAAATATTTCCTAATCAAACGTAGTTGCATTATTGATGATGGAATCCTAGCCATTCTATTGTCCAGTTCTTTTGTTGATATGGGTATGGATCGAGTGTACTCAATAGCACCAATTCACCCTTGGACCAGTACCGGTCCCCGGCCCAGTGCGGATTAAAGTGTGTGTCTGTGTGTGGTGTGTGTTGAGTCAGAAAGGAGGATAGGGAGGATCCAGTCGGACTGGGTCAGTACTGGGAGTTCCTTCACTTTTCTGTCTGGTTCATAAATGATTGTTCTTTATTCGGAAAAAAATATGTTCCATAATGTGATGCATCATCGAGTTTCAGATCAGATCAGTCTTTTTCTCATCACAGTTGTAAACTATTGCGTATGTACACTAGTAACTCAGTGAGGAAATAGATGTGTGTCAACTGAAGGGAGTTCACCCAGAAGGTGTTGCCACTTCCTGTTGCCTCACACTCCACCGTCCTGCCCTCCCATGTCCTATCCTGTCCTGTCTCGTCCAATACACATCCGGAAGTTCTGCCCCACCCCGGGTCTGTGCAGTTGGTCTGGTGTGACATTGTGTAATGCAAACTGCCCCTCTGTGCGTCACTGAAAGAACAACCTCTACACACACACTCGTTTCACATGCACCTGGATTTATCTTATTTATTTATTTTTACTAAATGATTCTCATTCAATCTAAGAGAAAACACAAATATACATGATCCTTTCCTCTTGAACTTGTTCTTGATGATTTGTTGATGTTATCACATATTTACTGTAAGCATGAGTCAGAATAGACTGACCAATGACCACCGAGTTTATTCCTTCCTTGTTCCTGTTGACAGCCAACTTTATCAAGCCAGTTAATCAGGAAAAGTAACATGAATAACAATTTAATCAGAGTTTTCAAATTTATTTTACCGCATAAATACAATATATAAAAATATATTATGTATTTCATTTCACAGTGTGAGAAATGACCTGATGTTAATTTATTTTTTTTTTATCTTTTTCTAGACTCACTCTCTGGATCTGGGGCTCAGTGTAGCAGCTCAGAGTGGCTCTGCCTATAGTCGTCCATGGAGTTGCCAGAGAAAAGGGCAGAGGATGCACAGGACGTTATCTCCAGATCTTCCTGGAATGATGTCCCTCAATGTGTGTGAGTGACTGTATCACCAACAGTTAAAGTACAAGGCGATTGATGTGACTCTTATCTGCTCATATAAATAATATTTATTTTGACTTAAAAATGAGATTATTACTTCTCTACTGTCAGGATTAGTCAAATTAATATTGTACAATTATACAATCAGGCCAATTGTCATGTCTTAAAATCCCCTGAGTCCTACTTTTAACCTTAATTCCTGCATAACCTCAGAAAGTTTGGCTCCTGCTGATCAAACCTTTTAATACATTTCTCTACCACTGACCACTTTTTGCCCTGTTCTCATATTTAGCATCATATTCGTTGATATTTGCAAGTATTGTTCTTAGAAAAGTTTTTTTTTATTGGGAAACCCCCAGCGTCTAACCATAAATTTCCCCTATATAGTGTAAGTGGTTTCACACTTGTCGGCCATGTGTTCTGAATAATTCTTTGAAAATATTTTGCTTTGAGGAATTATCATTGTTTATTATGTTTTCAGCCTTTTATATATATATATATTTATATATATATATATATATGTATATGTACTTTCTCCTTTATAATAAGGATGAAAACATCCAGTTTTCTAGTTTGATTCTTTTTAGACACTTCCTTTACAACAACTAACAGTTGTTTCTGCTGCCATTGCAGGATACAGAACAACAACATCAACAAAACAAGCTCAGTTATCTACAGGTCAGCACAACGCTGGACATTTTTGTAAGCATGTGTCATTTCTTTAACATCTGTTGTTTCTAATTTATGTCAATTTCCTTTTCCTTTCACCGTGAGAAGTCCAAACTGCTCAGAGTGAGAAAATAGGAACTCGTTGTCTGACACATTGTCTGAGCTCTTTATCTGTTTCCCTGTTCTTCGTAGCGTGGAACATGCTGAGGTGTTGGGGGAAATACAAGTTCTCAGCAACTGCGTCATTACCGACAGACGCAGAGATAAAACCAATACATTCATATAAATCAGATAAACCTGCAGAGGACTTTGCTGGTTAGGTGTTCTCTCCAGTCACTTATCCTTATCAAAATATTCTCTTAACACCTTAACACAATCCCACCGCATCACTGTTGAATCACTATAAACCAAAAAGTACAGTATAAATTGTATTAAATTACGTTTAAATGACAGTTTTTATTAAAATCTTGGCAAAAAAAATTCTTCATTAGTAAATCAACAGCGTTTCACATTTTAATCTGATGTTTCTCAAAGTGTGGGGCGAGCCCCGCTGGTGGACAACGAAGGCAGACAGTTGGAGCACAACAAACATAAGAACCTTTTTAAGGTGCAAGCAGTGACAGTTCACTTTTATTTTCTCCCATTAATCTTTGTGTTAATTTACTGTTATTGGTGTTTCTTTGCTACATTTGAAATATATATATTTTTTCACTGTTTTGGGACAGCGTCAGGGGAAGTTAGGCCTTGAAAATCCCCACTGGTGGAATGAGCAAAAAATGAGTCAGAACCACAGCATTACAATTCAAATTTTATTCATTAAAAAAGACAAAAATTAAAAACGTCCCTGCAGGTGTCCACACTGTTGATGAGGAATACGAATAAAATGTTTGCATAACGCAGGTGCGGGAGTAAAGTGTCAGGGTAGGACGGTGATTGAGCAGTGTTGAGGGACATTATGTCAAGATGAAAAAAGAAAAAACCATAGGGAAGAGGAGCGGTTGGACTTGACTGAAGACAGTTTAACGTCTGGTGCAACAAAATTCCTCATATCTGATTCAGTATTTAACAAGCCCTGACAGCAGTGTTTGGAAAGTGGTTTTTTAACAGATGATGATTAATCCCGTAAGAATATTGACTAAGGTTCCGGAAACATTGATCATTTAATTACATCTGAACAAATAAGCAACTGTTCCAAACTCAGGACAGTGAATACAGGACTGGGAGCAACTAAGATGAATTATTATTTTTTATTTGTTTGATATCTGACCTGTTATTTCTCATTCATGACACTCTGACATATTCAGACCAGTTACCTCAGATAATAATTCATTATCCTTAACTTTCACTCCTAAACATGTGGTTCCGGCTGTCATGGAAACACAGACTGATTCCATTGTTAAAATTTTTTAAGATGCTTTTCCAGGAGGAGAAAAAGATACAAATCCTTGTATTTTCACAATACAAATACTAAGGTCCAAACTTCACATTCACTTGTTTCCTCTTTCGCTGCGTACCAGATAATAATCAAACTGGCGCTCGTTTGTTTAGTTCACTTTTACTGTCTTTTGATTTAGATTTCCTCATTTTTGTTTCCACTTGATTATCTTTGCTCTTCTTGATTATACTTCCAGCTTCAGTTCTCACATTTAAACGCTTCTCTTTATGAACACCAGCAGTTCCAGTGCGATGCCTGAATTAAATTTTTATTTTCCTGTTGTGATGTTCTCGCAAAATTAATCCAACATTAAATTAATTGTGGTTCGTAACTTCATCGAAGAAGTAGAAAGTGTTCATCTGTGTTCATCCGAGTTTTTGAAATTTATATTTAGGTTAAATTCCAATTTTATTATTACAATTATTGTTGCAATAAATTTAGCATTTGACTTAATATATACATATATTTTGCATTCATGTAATAAACTTTTTTGTGAAAATTGATGGGATATGCCAACCACAGGAATGTTGAGCTCATTTTGTGACAATATCTCACTTAATATTTAGCATATATTACTGCAAACTTAATATTTTGCAGTAATATAAGCTTCCTAATTTCTTTTATTAGTCCTTAAAGTTGCCCTAGAATCAAAAGTCTGTTAACTTTTAAGATTTTATAACATGTTTATTGTGAATGCTTTTATTTCCTATCACCCCTTCAGTCTTGTCCTTAGCTGTACTCCCCTCCAGGTGTGTGTGTGTGTCATACAGAAAATTCACACGTGAGAAAAACGTTGCGTTCTGTAATTACCAGAGTGGCATTTCCCCAGCAGCAGCAGCAGCAGCAGCAGCAGCAGCAGCAGCAGCAGTGGGCTCTGGTGTGGGATATAGAATTCTCTGTTCTGTGGGTGTGGGTGTGCCACCTAATCCCTCTGGACTCAACACCACACTGTCACCACCACCACCACATCCTTGTAACTCCAGCCTGGGGTGGTGTCGACTGGAGCTCGTCAGCTCTACAGTTGGAGACACCTGTTGAGCTTGGCGTTTCAAAGCACTCTTCCTCCCCCCCAGTCACCCCCACTCTCGCCCTCGACCTCCCTCATCCTGACAGCCTGCTCCTGAAGATGAGAGGAGACGTTCCCCTCCCAGCTATTGCACCATCACCACTGTTTCCCCTCCGTCTTTTCTCTTCTCCGACTTACCTCTCCGCTCCTTTCTCTGTCCACCGCCTCCTCAATTGCTCCACTTCAAACACCACCGTGCAGGTGGATGTCTTTCACTGCGCCCCACGCATACACACATGCACGCTCCCAAATGCAATCTCACAAACAGAGGCTCTGAATGGAGCAGCTGCCAGGGAGATTAGGGCACGTCTCCATTATGAGGGAGAAAAAAAAAAAAAACCCTGGCAGATTTCATCAAAGACTGCAGCGTTAACAAGAGGAGAGGGGTGTCCAGATTAAAGATGCACTCTGCCAGGTTTTGAATTAGCACCGCCTCCTGAGAATGATTGTTTGGGGTTGTTGTTGCTGCCATGGTTGCTAACTACCCACTAATCGTCTGCTGGCTCCACCATTCAGCTACATGCAAGTAATGTGGCTGCGATTAGTCACCGATGTTCTTCTGAGGTTGGAGTCCAACGCTGCAGCGTCGGCTCTTTGTGACTGTTGTCCCGACACCGCGGGGTGTAAGGGATGTGTTCAGCCATATGTCGTTTGTGAGTGTAAGTTACACAAACTTTGTCCATGACATCCCTATTACCCCCCAGTGTGTAACCCCCCGCACCCTCACCGCCCTCTCTCCACCGCCATGGAACCATTAAAGTAATGAGCTGTGAGAAACTCCAGAACACTGCATTTCTTGACAACTGTTTTCATTCGTTAATTAAGTCTAAACCCCCGCCTTCTCCCCCGCCCGGCTTCTGCCTTCAACCTCATATTTTGGCAGTGTGAACCTGGTGAACTGACCATGTGGTCAAGATTTATTTGCCTTAAATCACTTCCGTTAGACCTGCACCACCTGCAGAAAAAAAATGAAAAAAAGGAAGAACCTGGCTTTTTGAAGCCTGGACTTACTGTTTGATTCTGTTTGATATCATCATCTGGTGACTTTGGGTGTCGACTGAGCCTGTTGGCCCACACACAGTCTTTGACCGATATTGAACATTAGTGGCCATATTTGATTGATCAACAGTTGGTTTAACTTAACTTCCAAACAAGTAATTAAAGTAGTATTTAAACTAAGAGAATGTGAATTCCTAGGAAACATGATGTGAGGCATCCCTCTCCCAACCAACTTAAGGGCCCCGACCCAGCCTTTGAGCAACTATACACTAGACTTTCTCCTAACAAATAGTCAGTTGTTTGGGCAATAACACTTGTTGCAGCTTTTGTTGCCAATTAAGTCTTTCAACTCATTGATAATCTGTAGGATTGTCATTAACAAATATTTCTTATGTTTCTTTTATGTACTGAAAAAAAAAAATTGGGTCACCACTGAGGTGCTCTGGTCATAGCACGGTCCCAACCCCACGTAACCTCCAAAAAACACCCATAGGAATCGCTCACAGTATGGAGCAGTGTGATTTGGGTGACAGAGACTGCTGCCCCTGAGACCCGATAATGAATAAGCAAAGAAAGATGATTGAAAGTTGCTTGGATTATGTCAAATTTGAATCTATCCACCTTTAGTAACAAAATGATATAATAAACAATTGACACAGGAATTTTTGTGTGTGTTGGTGTGTGTTTTGTGCCTGTGCAGATAGAGCTGCAGCTCCTCCATGGCACGGATTCTGTTCCTCTCCAGCGCGACAACTTAGGTGAATGAAGATCCTGGACCAGACCTGGTCTCAACCAGTGACTCAAACAGGTATTTTTAATGTAAAGTAATATTTGAACAGGTATCCATCACCGTTTGTCAACCAAAGTGTCTAGTTTGCTAACATTCTGCCCTAACTTCAGCTCAAAACATTTTAAACTGTTTTTTTTTTCTATTTCTGCTACTTAGTTTTTCCCCTTTAACCTTTTAAACAGGTTTGACTTGAAATTTACATTTTGGTTTTACGGCAGACCAAAGTCTTGGAACAATGTCAACACTGGTTCTGCTTTGACTGCTGAGTTGAGGAGATTTTTTTTGACCGAACTCACACCTGAAATTAATCTTTTTTTATTACTGTAGCTGTATGTGTGTGCATAAACCTTTTAACTAAAACACAAGCACACATTTTTGTTGGTTAGAAAAAGGAAAAATTAAAAAAGGTTTTGTGTTACATCAACTTTTGTCAGACCTCTGCGTTAGTAACAATGATTCACTAGAATGTCTCAGAATCAAAATTCCCTAAAAATGAAAGAAATAACAGTTTATAAAGTTGTTGGAAATCATAATATTTTACAACATAAGAAAATACTTTTTATTTTTATAAAATATATACTATGAGTACACACTGTAGATCCTAGCACTCTAGCATTTTCTCCATGTCAGACCACTCCTGCTTGTGTTCAGCTCATCCCTACACAAAATAGAATAATCTGCCCTGTTCTATCTTGGTACTCGTGATAACTGACATATTTATCCACTTACAAGCTTAACAACTTTGTGCTTCCCTTTTTCTCACTGCCCTGAAGAAATAAAGATAAAAATAACTGCCTTCTGTTCCTGTAAACAGAAATTTAGCAGAATCCGGATGTCAGTAAAAAAACAAGGTTCAAGAGAATTGTGAGACCATGAGAATTGTGATTACATTAGGGCTGTTAAACAAGTACAATATTTATGATATTTAGATTCATCACAGAGTTGTGGGTAGATTACGATTAATCACGATTTCGGATTTAGAGCAAATCAACATTTTTAACATTTTACCAAAATATGTAACGTAGAGAAAAATAACAGTAGGTAGATGTTGTGTTTAATGCCTGTTTTTACTCGTGAATAATGAAATAATTATAGAGTTGCAGTTTCACGTTGGCTTTTCTGTCTTTCCAATAATTTCCTGTCATTCCCAAACTTTTTTTTCAGTGCTGCGTCAGTCAATTTGGTTGGTTATAAATGTTAAGTTTATATTTTATTAATATTTTACCTACATCTGCCTCTCAGGTCAGAGTTTTTATGTTGAATATGTTATAAAACATGTGTCTAACTCAAGGTCCATGGTCCAACTGTGGCCCGCTATGTCATTTTTTTATGGCAGGTAGTTTAAAAAGCTGCTGACATTTTTTTAACCAGATATTTTTATAATTACACAACAATGCAGCTTTATTAACTCATGAGTAGTTACAACCATAAAGTCTTTCAGTTACAACGGGCTCTTCAAGGGCAACCGCATCACCCGTGGGTTTGACAGACCTGTTCTAGAGGTGTGTCATGTTGCCTGTTAAAATTTAAATTTTAAAAATTATATAAACATTTATAAAGTTCCTGTTGTAATTCTGCTAAAATGGTTTCCTATGACATATCCTTCTAGTGTCTTTCACCAAACTCCCACAGCCAACTGTAAATATTTATTGTTTGCCGCTGGTATAATCATGATTGAAGGGAATGGATTAGGGGGAAGTACGTGTGTGGTTTTCTGAACTATTTGATCACAGCTGCCTGTCGTGACAGAGGAATGTTCTCGTCTTTGCATCACTGTGGGTCAAACAGTCAGACAGGTCAAGTATGATGAAAAAAAGAAAACCCTTACACCCATTAACAGATTTCAAACACAACGGACTCTCTGCTCCCCAACAGTTTAGATGAACTTTCTGGAAATCCCAGAAAATCAAGGGATTACAGAGACTGAAAAGAATGTTTCTGTTTGTTCACGGTATGCATTTCATTTTTCAGCATGCATAGGAGATGAGTAACAGACCAACTATGTTTTGACATGAATCATTCAGTACTGCTGCACATTTTCCTCATTATTCTGCTAATCCAATGTGGGGGGAAAAAAAAGTTCAAAAAAGCTCTGCTTATCCCATTATGAACATAAAATTAGCCAAATTATTTTTCAGACATTAGACTTTTTTTTTTCGGCACAAATAGTCACAGCATTAGGTTAATGATTACTTCTTTATGCTTTATTTTCTTTAGTATAATGTTGAAAATGAAATAATAGTAAAAAAAAATCACAATCATTGGCATAAAAATTAAAAAAAGCCAAATCAGACTATAATAAATACAGAAAGAGTTTTAATGTGAGGTAAAATCTGTTCTAATAATCTACTCATATTTCTGTGTTATTATTGTCTGGATTAGATGTTAAAAAATCCAGCCTGGATTTGCTCCACCATAAATGATTCTCCATTAATCCAAAATTGTTCCCCTGTTTTCAATCTTCACCGTTTGTCTTTAAACCTGTATTTATTTTAATTAGCTGACTTCTTCTGCTGTTATTAAATTTATATGTAGTTTGTGGTGTGCACCCTCTAGTGGAACATCCTTTCACTACACCATATGTGTGTGGTCCAGGGAAAATACTTGCAGAAAAAGTGAGACATGTTACTCAAAATAAAAATCTTAAGGATAATGCTGTGTTCATTTGCACCCAGTTATGAAAAGTTTTTTTTTTTTTTACTATATTCAGCGATTTCCAGGAGGAGCATCGTGGATCAGTCCTCCGTTCAATCGACTGTTTGCTGTGCTGCCTTATTCTCCCTCGCTCCCTCTCTCCGTCTTGCTCTCTCTCTCTCTCTCTCTCTCTCGTACACTCTGACTTTGCTATTTTCTGTCCTCTCTTTCTATGCTCATTCTCACGCTCGTTCTCACGCACTGTCCTCACTGTTTTGTCTTCCATGGTGCGCCGTTCGCTCTGACAGCCTCTCTCTGACCATGTCTGGCAGCCATGTGTACGTTATGCCAGGGCATCACATCTAATGCAGGTTTCCTGCACCTGCGATACGAGACTTTGTTTTTTCCACTCGCGCAGAACTTCAGAATTACTTCAGATTTTTTTCACTTGCTTCATTTTTCAAGTTTTTGTGGAGAAGAGAGGTCTCTCATCCGCTCTGGATTCGTGGGTTTTTCGATTGACAAAGAAAAAATAATAATTTCACTAGGTAAAAGGGTGGAGCGCGTCTCTATTGGGTTTGGATTAAAGACCGTGCTACTGTGCTGAGTTGGATCATTGAGCTTAGACAGGAAGTGGTTACACTTTGTGATGAAAACACACAAATACACACCTCTCCACCCTGTAGCAACAGAGTTGGATTAAGATGCTGACTACGTCCTGGGATTCAAGTCACCGGGGTTTGTATGTGCCAGCAGTTTGACTTAAACCCAGTGGAATTCTCCCAGTCTGTGGGACCATGTGCCAACTTCCTGCCACAAGTGCACATGATGCACATCACCAGAGAGCTCAGAGATTTTTTTTTTCTCCTCTTCTTCTTCTCTCGTTCATTCAACACAGCTATTTAGGAATAATGAAGTCATGCCTTCTCTAACGGCTTCAGACGCTGATGTCATGATCATCAGCGTTTTGTTCCCTCTCTTAAATCTCCAGCCCAGTGCTACGTTACAGGATGTGCAGGGGAGGAATTTTTACTGTCTTCAAACATCCTATATGGATCCAGTCCACCACTGCTTGTAACCCTGCCTTGTAACAGAAAGGGTTAACAGTCTGTGAATTCTTGATTGCCAACTCCCAGGATCGTATCTCCTGTAACTAAAATCAGGGCCATCTGCGCTGGGCGTATGCCTGCCTTCCCCCCTGGCCTACTGCGCTCAAAGGCTCTCTGTGCTGTGGTTTGCCCGGCCCAGTCATGTGACTTCTCTGAAAGTGCCCCCTCCCTCCTCCTCCCTCTTTATTTCCAGTAAACTGTTTCAAAGGAGGGGGTGAGTCAGAGTAAAACCAGCTTCCCTTTAACCACAGCTTGTTAAAGAATTTGTCAACGTGGACTCAGGGGTGCATTTTTTTGCATTTTGTGTGTGCGTGTGTGCACGTCAGATAATATGAATGTGAAGTTCCTGTTTTTTTTTCTTTGAAAAGAGGACTAGACTGTAGCTCTGAATGCAACAGGAATCCTTCATCACTCCACCTCTTTGACTGGGACCGCGGTTACAGGCGCGGGCTTGTCAGTAGTTAATGAGATGAACTTTGACTGTCCTGATGTTAGGGGCTGACGGCCACTCCGCGGATGTGCGTGTCTCCAGTGTGAAAGAGTTTCATTGAGAAAAAAAAAAGAAAACAGAGAAAGGCAGAGAAGAAAAAAAAAAGCGCGCGTGGGTGTTAACTTGTGTGTAGGCTATGCATAGATTTTTCCTTGTCGGACACTTTTTTTCCACATGGAGCAGGGGTTCCTTGAAAACCGCCTGTTTTTTGTCTGTTTTTAGTGCCGTGAAGCGCACCAGTTTTACAGAAGTCACTCTAAAAACACACTTTTCCCTCTGTCAACTTTTTTCTAATGAAATTGCTCTATAAACAGATATTGTATAACATGTACCACTAATATATTTCAGATGGAAAAGAGCAAAAAAATAAAAAATAAAAGTGATAGATGTTGTAATAAACCCATGAACCTAATATGTCAACTTAAATTTGGTCCGGTTTGTGTCATAATCCAGAACTGTCAATTAAAATCTTTGAAATCAATGAAGATATGAGAACTTCACCTGAAAACCTTGAAACCGTGATGTCAATTCTTGCAACAAAAGTCCCAACACACTGTAATAAAAACGGCTAAAATCCTCTTTTTCCTGAGATATATTTAAAGGAGACTTAAAAAAGACTTAGCGTGATCTCCTGATTTTGTCTAATACCCAAATAAACCTCAATATCATGGCAGCTTTTGGGATTTTACATCCCAATATCTTCAGATACAACGAACATCTGTTGTTGATAAGAAATTGGTCACTTGAATTGGTTTAATGATACATGCTTTTCTTGTCCCTAATGGTTGTCGCCATTAGTTGGACAAAATGACAATCATGCCACCTTAAGGCAATGTTTCTCATCTGGTCTGTCAACAATCACCCCTCAATGACAATCCGAAATTTCAACAAAATTTCAACTTTTCGCTAACTCCTTTGTTCAAAGTTACGCTAACTCAATTTTTAAGGTCTGTTCGGTAAATTGTTCTGGAAAAAAAAAAGACATTTTTATTGCCCCTACAACCCACTGAAAACAGGTCTGTGACCCACTTTTGGTCCACGACCCGCCAGTTGAGAATCACTGCGTTCAAGGATGCAAGTGAAGTATCCAATAAAGTCACCAAAACGCCTCATACATTGTCGTTCTACACGACCGGTCTTACTGTGATCAGGTCATGGACACCTGTATCATTTGATCGGTCGTATCATATCCTATCCTGTCATTACAAACGACACACGAGTATAGCTTCCTACTGATTCCCACTCCATTGATTGGCTGCAGACTGCTGAGTAAAGCATCTGCACCAGGCAGCCAAACCTGGAACCAAAACCTCCGTGGCTTTGTTGACGCTGCACCCCTGACAAGATCTTATCAAATGTAATTGCTGCCTGGCCCAGCCCTGCAGGCCACCAGTGACTGGGGGGAGGAGGAGGAGGAGGGTTGGGGGTTGGGAAGCTGCAGGCAGTCCTTGGCAAAGTGCCTGGTAAAGATGGTGATTTTCCATAAGCCGCCAACTGCAGAGTCAGGATGTCTGAACCCCAGCCATCTCAGATAGATGCTCCTACCCCTGTTCAGATATGCAGCCTTGAAAAAAAAGCCCCGAGTACAGGGCTCAGTTGTAGTAAATCACTCTCTCTCGCTCTCTCTCTCCCCCTCACATGCACAGTGTGCACAGACACTCTTACACTCTCTCCTCATGTCCTCAGCGAACCTTTGTTCACACCTATCTGGTAAATTCAGATTTATTCTCAAGCAGAACCTATAGCCGGCGCATTGTCGTAGGCGATGATGCAAACGTAATGACTGGGACAGTGACACGTCTGAGGCTCAGGCTGCCGCTCAGTCATCAGGTGTCCCAGCAACAACCCCAAGTGTCTTCAGAGTAGCAATACACATTCTTCCTTCCAGCTGAGCAACACTGTCTCTGTGTGTCCGTCTGCCAAACACACAAACACCGGGGGTGTCTGCAGGCTTGTCCCAGCTGCAGACGTCTTGATTGGACGTTAGAGAAGGTAGAAATTCAAATAGTGAACCAATCACAGTCTGTGTCTCTTTGCTCCCCCCACTATCACCTTATTAGGCGACCTCCCATGTCTCTCAGATTTCCTGTCCACTGGGTTGCACCCCATAAAGAATGTCATCAGAACTGTACTGGCGTTGTTGACCATATTAGGTATGGTCATGTTCTGCCGGCCCCTCCTCCTCCTCCTTTCATCTGTTTGGTGCAATATGATGTTGTAGAAGTGGAGGCCTTGCTTCAAATTAGAAAAAATGTCATCTTCCTGTCTTTGCAGATAGAAATGTTTTTTAAAATGTTTAGCCCAAGACTCTCTTCTCCATATTTTTTTAATACTAGAGTGAGAAATATAATTTCACTAATAATTTCGCTTTCATGATATATAACAGCAAAAATCTGATAGCGTTTAACTGAAAACCCCATTAAAATAATGTTTTAGAATTTTATTTCAGACAAAAGTCTGTGATACAGTTCTAAAATTATAATAAAATTAAATAATAAAACACCATAAAAGTCTCTAAATTAATATTTGAAAGGTAATATGTATTCAGTATTTACAAACATTTTGATACACTGTAAAATAATCAGAAACACTTTTCTTGTCCGCTGTGTCAAAAAATTATTCTCAAATGTCATTGTTGTGGCTACAAATGTTCAATAAATAAATTTGATATAAAATGTTGATGTAACGAAAAAGGTTTTATATATGCATATAAATTAATAGTTTTAGTTCAGTTTTTAGTTTTAAAATACATCAAAATACGTATAAAAATATAATTGTATCAATTAAATAGTGAGTTTCAATGTAAAAACAGAAAAATCTTTGTTAAAAACATGGTCTTTTCATTAAAAATATAAACATTTAAAAACATATAAAATCATATGATTTAAATCATTATCAAACTCAAATTATTCTACATCAAAATATTTCAGGCCTTTAAAATGCAACACTTAATTGTTGACATTCATTTTCATGAAAACCTAAATTTTATCTGTATTTTTCTGCTGCTAAAAGATCTGTTTGATACCACGTCCACAATTAAAATAATAATAAAAATAAACTCAACAGCAACTTAAAGAATTTTACTGGTCAACAGTCAAAAATTGTCCTGCAGAAAATTAACAAATAAAATAGAATTTACCTTAATATATGTCTGTCCGAGGATCAGAACGGTCCGTTATTATCATTTTTTTCCTCCCTGTATTCCCAGCATATTCCAAGAAATAGCTGAACTAAAACCTGCACAAAAAAAAGTTTTATGGGGAAAAATCTGTGTCATTGCTTCCAAAAGAGGCTTTTGTGTAGCTGTCAGGAAGGGTAGAGCAAAACCTGCATAAAGCGGTAAGAATCTGTGAGTCACAGGAATGAACAAAGACTGTTGTCTCGTTCTCACATTCCCAGAGAAATTAAAAAGTGGAGAGAAATTAGAGTTTCTGTTCACATCCATAAACATTTAGTTGTTACAGATAAGAAAAGATTTTTATAGTTTAACTTCGTTAGAAGATGTAGCAGGAGGAAGAAATGCAGCATCTCTGATATTTATGATACTGGAATGGTGTTCATGAAATGTCAGTCTGTTCCCTGACATTTTTGATAGACAAAAATATACCCGTTATTATGGTTTGTAAAATATTGCTAAATATAAATGTTTACACAATTTATAGTGACTTTAAAATAGATTTTGCAGGTGGGAAATAATTATGAATAAGTAGAAATATTAAAAAAGGAGGTCTAAATGTAGTTCTGTGAAATCAATCAGAAAAACACAAAGATTTATACATTAAATAAACTCATTATAAAAAAGTCTCCTTTCAAATGGATAACAGTAATGATAAATATGAATCCTCCTGGATTTATGGATGTGAAAATAATTAATTTGTTCATTAAAAAAGCATTTACTTTTGTAATTTTAGAAACGTGAGGGTAAAGAGTCAGAAGATTCTATCCTGCAGCTCCTGTCTGAGAATGAAACAGTAAAGAATTTTCTGTACATTCTGTACAAAAATTTATGTTGTGATATTATATTTCGTTTCTTCTGAACACCATTGTGTTTTTAGAAATTTAAATAAAATACTTGCTCTTAATTCTCTGCCAAAAATCTGCGCATACTTGACTGTCGGCTCAGACTCAGCTGGCAGAGGAAAAACTAGACAGAAACAGATTTCTAATTTTCTTTCTTCTGTTTCAGGACTTTATTTTACATTTTGTATCAGTAATAGATTCAGAACATTTCAATAGGTTTGTGCATTAGATATTAATGTAATTAAAAAGAAAAAAATAAATTAACAGGCAGCACGCTGATCATGAACACAGATTGCTGTACTAGTCAATTTTTTATAATGTTCGGAAGTCTCCTCTGGCAAATTGTATAATTGGGCTTCATTTAATGTATTAAAATAAAATTAATTGATTTTATGGATCTGAAAAAATGTTAATAAATATATTTTGTGTCAAAAGAGACTTCCATCAACTATTCACCAAGATATAAATTATTGGCAGAGAAGGAACAAAGGATGGAAGGAAAAATATAAAAGAGAAAGAAGAATTTTTGTAACCAAAAACGAATTCAAACAAAATAAATGTTGTATTTTCTATACAAAATAATATTATTTTTTTCTGCTCAAGCCCAAAAACTTTGTTGGTTGAAAATTACATAGATATCATATCTTACTGTGTTTTTATTTTCTTTTTTATTTAGGGTGTATTTTCATCACTTTAACAAACTGACTGGTTCTTTGTGATTCAGCCAGTGTGTCTGTGAATACAATTTAATCATCTGTCCAAGTTAATTTAAAATATAAAACATACTATAACAGGTTTTTAAATGTGTAAATATGGACACTTGAAATCAATACAGGAAGATTAATTTTAACTGTAATGTTTTGCACTTTTTCAGATTTCCTGACAGATTTGTAGCAGTGATGGAGTTAAAAATATATATATATAAAAATTGAAATATTTGTCATAAACATGATACATATTTATATTTATTATCCTCTCTGTTTCCAACAGGAATGAGAGCCTTGCAGATAAAGCAGGAAACAAATCGATGTTTGCTTCCCTCAGTTTGGACCTGGTTGTTTCTACTCTCAGTGGATAAGGATTTAGCAGAGAACATTTCAGGTAAGTGTATCACATTGTTTTTAACATTGTCAACTATTTAGTCATTGATAAAAATCACTGTAGATGTCTGTATGTGTTGCACTGGGATGTGATGAAACATTGACTGTAGAGAACTCATCAGATTTTGCTGCCACAGTAGATCTAAGTATTTGTATTTGTTTGGAAGTTTCGTCTTTTTCCCTTTCGATGTTGTCTGTTTGGGCTCCTGTTTGGCTGGTGTAGCTGACTGGGATTAACTG
Source organism: Paraplagusia blochii (assembly GCA_016785265.1). Classification (NCBI taxonomy): domain Eukaryota; kingdom Metazoa; phylum Chordata; class Actinopteri; order Pleuronectiformes; family Cynoglossidae; genus Paraplagusia; species Paraplagusia blochii. Next base: position 155,069 of record JAFBJS010005043.1, read on the forward strand.
TCATGTACGGCACTCCTCTATTACATTGGCCTTGCAGTGAGGAAGCCATTTTGTGCAGGCAGGGCAACAGGAGTCAACCATTTTGTGAGTGCAGCTGCAGCAGCCTCAGCACGTTGTACAGTAGGGCGGTCAGGCGACAGAACAGGATTTATGCTGAAACAAGAGTTCCATCCTCAACCCTGGAGAAGGAAGCTGATATTAAAATCCTTCGTTTCTTCTAATCCAGGAAAATCTTCCAGTTTGCTTCCAAGAATTTGCTGTACGCCACGTTTACCGTCAGGGGCTTAACTTTCTGTTTTCTAAGGAAAACGTTGGGGTTAGTCCGTTGTGACGCAGAGACGAAGGGTTAAACACCAGGCGTTTTTTCCACTTCACTTCACTCCTTACCGTAAGGAAACGTGAGGAAAAGGTGGAGGGGTGATGGTGGTGGTGGACCTGGGCAGATAAACACTATCTGTGGGAGGTGGTGTAGAAAGAGTGGAGAGATGGTCTCGAGGGAAGTGGGGGGTTACAGATAGAGTCACACACACACAGGACCAGATTATACCCATGGGGTCCCAGGGGCCCCCTCTGACAGGGGCACGTTCCTCCTTGTGCCACACAAAGTCTTTAGTCGTCCCTCCGACATGTCGGGGGCCCCCGGTACCTCCTGAGGCGGTTTCATTTTCTTCAGCTTCACGTATCACTTTGAATGCAAATGATTCAGTGGGATGGTAGCGGCGTAGAGGCAGAGAACAACAAGTGTGTTATTAGAGTTGGCCGAGGGAACTCTGATGGTTTTCACAGGCTTTTAGGGACAGTGTTTGTGTTGTCTTTTTCCTCCCTGTTCTTTAAGAAAACATGTCTCTTTACGCTGCATTTTTATTTATGTCTTTTCATTGCTGACGCCCGATGGGTTAACTTGAAAGGCTGAGTGATAAACATTAACTGGTTTGTCACACCGCTCGTCTTTGTTGGATGATGAGCAAACGGCTGTTCATCGATCCACAGCGCCACATTGGAATTATACAGTTTTTACTCCACAAGTCTTTAATTGTGTGAAGGTCTTGTTATGGTTGTTTTTTTTTTTTTTTTGGGAGTGATGCAGCGTTAGTGACAAGAATGAGAGCCGCTCTGAGTTATCACAATGAGTTGAAAATAGCTAAATCCTGTCATTATTTGCTTCTGGGAAAATGTCTTAGTCATCATGGCTGTGTCGGGCATCTCTACTGTCACTTCAGGGTTTATTAGCAGGAAAGACAATAACAGTATATGACATCATGTATAAATACATTACAATACAGTTCATGTGAAACGATCTCTACACTTTGTTTTAGAATTAAAAGTTCTGATTCTTTATCAGGGTCTGAGGACGTGTCGTTTACCTCTTTTCTACTAAACTTTAATACTAAAACTAATCAGATATGAACAAATGATAAAAGTTGACATATGCAGCAGATGAAGACAATTAGGATGAAGTCAAACCTAGAGGTTTACGGAAATTACATTCTGAAAGGTCCCTGAAATGTCAACAGTGGTGGCCTTGTGGTTAAGGAAGCGGACTTGGGTCAGCAGGGCTTCAGGTTCGAATCCTCCAGCTGCCAGGTTGCAACTGAGGATAGCACCATCCTGACCCACCTAACTCCTTGTGGGCTCACCACCCACAGGAAGGCTCACAATATGGTGCAATGTGATTTGGGTGACGCCACCTGCCTGTGCAATCCGGCAATGGACAAGCCGAAGAAGATGAATGAATGGAAGGTTACTGAAATGAGAGGTGGACATCTGACTGGCTGCAGTTGGTTGTATGCGGCATTAGTTATGTAAAGCAATTATTTCCAGCTAAAAAAAGAGAGGCCCATCACCATGTCCACCATGGGATAGTGATGTGAGTAGATTGACAGAGTGAGGAGAACGCTGCTGAAAGTGTTTGGACGTCCAAGTCTTTGTGGACAATGCTAATGCTGATCAAAGAAAACCCTGCATCAGGCTGTTATTGTGTGACAAAGAGGAAGCTGAGCATTTGGATACACAATCACAACCACCTGGCAGACAGTGAGCTAGTGTTGTGGTCAAACTGAGGTTGGATGATTAATCATACTTATTTGGTAAAGAAAAAATTAACGTTTTTCATCCCTGTTGCCAAAGACCACATTAACAAAAAGTGGTGCGAAGGCATCGTCCTCAGTCACCATCACATTGATCTGCCAACATGACACCGAACCAACGACGGAGGAGCTAAAATAAAACATGTGCTTCCTTTAAGATAAAACCTTTATCTGGGAACTTCCTTTTCACCCTGATGGTGCCAGACTCCAGTCTGCATAACAAATTAACGTGGAATTTCAGACATCTGGCATAGAGTATTTGTGTGGACTGACCTGCCTGCGGTCCAGAGTCATTTTGCATGACACCTGCTGCATCACAACATTCAATAGTTGGTCTATTTTATGGCAGAAATAGGAAAATAATTGATTTACAAAGCTGCAAATTGGGACAATTGCTTATAGTTGTGTGTCATTGCTTTTTGGAATAAAAATAAAAATAAAATAGCGTCCACCTAGTAGGATAACCCTGATAATTATAGAATTGTATTATATCAGTGCAACCACTTTCTGTCTAAGGCTGATGGGTAAAATATTCATATCTGAGATTTTTTTATTTATGGCTCCATCGTCACATGAAATGGAAAATTCTAGATGTCCTGTGTATCATTCAATACACTTTTTCCCTATAATTCAGCAGCATATATTTAGCGTCTTTGGAGAAACTCGGGATCTGGACTTGAATTTAAGTCCTGTGGGTTTGAACAATCCCTTTTATGCGCAACACAACTTTGTAATGACCAACCTGCCGAAAGGCGCTGCCTTTCTGGCGGCACCCCGACGGCGGCCGAGATGTTACCAGATCAAACCACGACTGTTTTTGGAAGATTTCACTAACCTGCAAATACGTAGAGGGTGAGGAAAAGGTCCTCTAAAAAAAAAAATCCAGTCAGTTAGTGGGCACTGAGGCCAGTAGGAGCCAGAGCGACTGCCTGTCTGCCCCTGCTGGCCTTGTGACTAAGCAGGAATCAGACCAGACAGGAGGCCAACATGAAGACCCCCCTGTGGAAGCAGTGACACATCTCCATCCATCCATTACACACAGACACACACACACACACACATGGTGGGATGTGCTGATCTATGGCAACGTGTTGGAGCATAGATGTTAGAGCTTTTCATGGCTTGTGGGCTCTGTGGCTGCTTACTAACTTACTGTACCAGGGAGCTGAATGATGTACTTTAGCTATGATGGCATTGTGTGTTTTTAACTGATCAAACCATGAGGCACACACTGCTTTGACCTCATGGTTCAGTAACTGACTCAATCCTCCGCTGTGTGTCTTTGTCATACAGAGCCTCTTTGTGATGGCCACCTTCAGCTGGAGCAGCGTGGAGCAGATGGCCTCCCTCCTCGGGTGAGTAAGACTCCTGGGATGTGCACTGTACATACGTGACCTTGTCTTTGTGCGTCTGTCTGCGTGCTCAGTGGTTAGTGCAGAGTCTTACAGTTGAAGGAACCTTTGGAGGATCATGAGCCGTTCGTGTTATTCTTGTTCCTTTGTTTGAAGCCACTCTCTCATTATAATGGTCACCATAGGTCAGGGGGAGACTCAGGGTTCATACATGGAGACTTAAGATGATGTGAAAGGGATTCTTTGGCTGGCTTCTTGGGTGGAATTTCTGAACATTTTTACAAACTTTAAAAGCCAACATGGCTTTTTATGACATGTGGATTTAACAGAAACTTTTTTGCGCCACGCACCATTTAAGTGTCTTGTACTATTTTTACGGACCAGTCGTTAGGCTATGGCAGATAAATACCCCTTAATAAAATTTAATTTCCGGTGTTCTGAAATATGTTATATATGAAATAGGAATTCGGAATTTACTGTTTATGCACACAATAAGGATTTCTCAAGTGCACACAGCCTATACTTTTCTCCTACCACACCGGTTAGAATCTTGTATCAATGACTGTGCGTCATTTTGAGTTTATTGTTGTTGTCTTCACTGAAAAAATATTTCCTAATCAAATCTAATTGGATTATTGACGATGGAATCCTAGCCATTCTATTGTTCAGTTCTTTTGTTGATATGGTTATGGATCAAGTGTCAGTAATAGCCAGATGGAACCAAAAGGAAACATTATTTCACTGCGTCCCGGCACCAATTTACCCACGGACTGGTACCGGCCCCCGGCCCAGTGGTTGGGGACCACTGATGTAGAGGAGCCAACAGCTCCTGCTTGAAACTGCCCTCACTGCACACCTGCCAGAGGGAGTGCCCTTTATCACATGCATTCGCCCACGTACACACACTGACATGGCGTGTTCTCGATGGATTCCTTTTGCACACTTGATGTAATCGGGTGATGAGATTGCATCAGCTCTCTTCCTCTGCCATGTTGCCTGTTTGGACACTTACATGGATTCCGAAAGGAATCAGGAAAAAAGTCTTCCGTCAAACATGACACTGAAATTGGAGCCGTCTTTGCTTTGTGAGCCACAAGATTTTTTTTTTCCTGCAGAAAGTTAGTTAAACTGATTTGAATTACCTCTGGGTCACAATTGTCTTTATTTCTGCATTTCAATCCCTTGCTCCTCAAAAGAGCTGATGGCCAAAGTTTCTACTCTGGCACTGGTCTGAAAGTTGGTTAAACTAAGAAGCAAAGTCACTCGAGGTTATTGATTAAGAGGAGGAGTCCTTTGGTACTTTTAGCCTTCATCAATGCAGTCACTTTCGTTGTGAATGAGCCGATCCTTGTCACAGTCACTGTTCACTGAGCTGACAACTCAATACGATTCATCATTGGTTATCGACAGGTTTCACACTGACTCACTGCCACTGAAGGAAGTTCCCCCTCCACCACTCTTCAACCGTCAACTTCCTTCCTTTCGCACCTTCACCTTCATGTTGTAGCCCACACACACTTTCACTATCGCTCAGTCACCTTACCTTATGAATGGGTGCCCGCCTGTCGTCTTTAACCCTTTCATTTTCAGAAAGCCTCAGTTGCCGAGCAGGTGCAAGACAACTACGCTGTACCGGAACCAAACTGCAGATGTCGACAGTCACAGTTGCTTGTGTCATTTTACACAGTTTCACACCTGTGTACACACAGCCGTATATATACTGTAGTTCTCCTTACATTACATCAACCAATAACCTTTTTTAGCTCTTGCATTTTTTCATACTTTTGCAGAACTTAAATTATATTTTAATAATAGTTCACACTTTTAACTATAATAAATCATTTTGATTCTATTATTTTATTGATTTTGTTCATTTTCCTTTGGCAAGAATTCAAGTAGAGCGAGACAGGCTTATTATTTTCTATATTGATTTATGAATTATATTTTTACATATTTAATTTTTTTTCGATTTTTAGAATTTTTTTTTTTACCTTTTTGGTTTACATTTTCTTCAGATTAGTGTTTAATTAATCTGATATATTAACTTAAACATTTTTAGCAGACTTTTTAACCTTTTACTTGGTTATTTTTACGTATTTTTGTTTTTGGGATTAAATATCTTACATGTAACTCTGTGATATTTGCTGCGTCTTCAGGGTTTATTGCAGGTGGACTGGACTTTGTCAGTACTTTCTTAAGTTTCCTCTCAAGGAAATGTTTGTGTTTTTAACTGCTGGACTTTGGACCTGTGGATTTCAGACTTGAGTGACGTGATGCAATGACACACAAGGGTTTCCTGCTTATCCCTTTTCAGTTGTAGATAAACTCACACACAGCCAAACTTCGGCTGTGTGTGAGTTTATCTACTGCTCCAGTTTGTCTGCCAAACAGACTGGTGTCATTTACTCATGTAATTTGATTTGATCATTTATTTTATTTATAAATGTATTCATATTTATTTATTTATAATTTATTATATTTACAGTGTCAAATGTCCAAGTGCCTTTTTTCAGATATCCTTTTTTTTCTTCATCTCTAACATAGTACACATTACATTTCTCATCTAATGCACTGCATTTGGTGAATCTCTTTATAGGTTTTATTATTTTAGTTTTATTACTTGCAAAGATCTTTTTATTCAACTTCTGTCTTGCTTTGTGGCTTTAATTGACATTTTATCGTATCTAACTAGCGACATTTTGGTTAAATAAAAAGATAAAATATAAATAAATAAAAAAATAGGTGATCTTTTAATAAATGCCCATACAATTTTTAAATCAAATTTATATAACATTCTTGAAAACATTGTGAGTGTCCAAAGTGGTTTCCTACTGTTAAACTAATCCGATTGTGTTTTTAGTCTTCCCTTTCAAAAAAAAATCTGTCTTTATCGAATATTTCCCTGACATTTTCCGATAATTATTCTTCACCTCAAACATCAACTCCTTTCCCAGCATGTTACTTAAAAACAGGTTCCACTGTAGGTTTTGGACCTGAGGCCTAATCATCATGTGGCGCTAAAACTGTCAGTAGCCATTTTCATCACCGCTGTGAAGAAAAATGACTAACACCTGAGATTTTTATGAGCTGGAAATAAGATGTAGACAAAATAAAACTGACCTTTTAAGTACATTTAACACTTGAGTGACTAAAAAATTTCCATTTTCTAATTATGAGTGTCTCTAACTTCTTCAGAAGCGTTAAATTTAAAAGGGGGAACAAACGGGAGGTTGAATCAGTTGAAGTGTTCTTTCTATTAACTGTGTGTTTGGGACAATCAACATTGTCAGCTATTTGATATTGACAAATTTATTTTTTGGCCAGTCTGTGGAATTAGGTTGTCAGAAAGACTCATGGGCCCAGGGTTTTATTTTCATTGTCTTGCCATGAAAATTACCTAGGGTCAAACCCACCACCGTCTGTAGCAGCAGGAGGACAATAACGGAGATGGTTTTGCTTTGAACTGCCACAAAGTCACAATAAAACTTCCCTCCAATGTCTTAAGGCTGATAAGAGAGAACTGATAACCAGATTGGCTGGAGCTGTGGGTCTGATCAGACGTGCTGGGTTTCCTACTTCCTATGACTAATGTACAGACGTCTCATCTTCAAACCAGGTCATTGTTTGAACCAATAGAAGAGTCTGACTGACTGAAACTTGACTGTTGAAGTTTCATGTCGATTGTCAGGCCTTACTAAATATAAAAAAATTCAATAAACAGTTGTCAAAGCATTTCAGTAGTTAAAATAAAACCTTTTTCTAATTTAATTTTTCTAAATGATTACTAAAAGCCTGCATAGTCACAGTGATATTAAATATTTACCTTCACAATTTTTTTTGCCTTTCCAATTCTCTTTTAAGGAGGGCGATTACCCTTCAGATATCTTAATTTAACATGAATCGTGAATGAGTGCACATTTGAGTGCAGTGAAAACCCACCAATCGGTTTATTCCTGTGCCCAAATCTTCACATCCTCACTCTTTGATCTGAGCTGGGGCTTTTCCAGCTGCTGAGGTGGTGATTTACTGCAAGAAAATCTTAAAATCACTAAGTGCGCGCACAAAGATAATGGAGAGACTTCCTGTGTTTGACTGAGACTCTGGGCCTCCAGTCTGACTGTTTGATCTGGGTTGAGTCTGATTAGGACGAACTGTGATCCATGACGCTGTTGTTACGCAACCTACAACCTACTTCAGTGTGAGAATTGGCAAGAGACAAGAGAATAGGCTTATAAACGCACATAAATATAAACATTCAAGAAATATATTCTGTCACAAAAAAAAAATGTGTTGCTCATACTTTTGATTTGTTGCCCATACTTTTTCATTAATATACTTAATAATTCTTGAATCATATTTAAAAATATGTATTAATTTAGGACATATATATATACGTGTATATACACTGTTTATATACAAACATATACACGTATGTTAGTCACAAAATAAATGTGTAACTCATACCTTTCTATAAATTTACATGTATACTTTAAGTTTTATTTTAACTATATTTAAATGTAGGAGATGTATATATATATATGTAATATATTTATGGATATATATGTACTATATATATATAAAACATATAGGTGTATATTATATATAGTTTCACATAGTTGCATATAAAAACAAATATGTAGCCCATACTTTTCCATTACCATACATATATCCCTTGAATTATATCCAAAAAAAATGTATAAATGTAGGACATGTATACATATATATATACTACAAACATATATATGTGTATTAGTCACCAAAAACACAAATGTACATACTTTTCCATTAATTTACATATACCCTTTAAAATATATTTCAAATGTATGTATATATGTAAACATGTAAACATGTACATACATATATAAAACAAACATATACATATATAAGTCACAAATCAAAAAAAGTGAAGCAGATGATTTTCTAATATGCATATATATATTCACATATAATGTACAATGTCCTATAATGTATACATATATACATTTCAATATATACTTTCCACTGATAAAATGTATATGTGTATACATTTATGATTATTTGTACATACAAACATATAGGAATATATGTATAAATATATTAATTCAAATGTATATATATATTATATATTGCTGTAACCACATGAACTATGATTGTTTCATATATGACTAAACTAAATAAAAAATTCATCAATTTAGAAAACACCAAGAAAAATATGTAAATAAAAATGTGTCATTTTTAGAGGAATGGTAATACATGGCTCACACTCATTTCACCTCATGTAATCTTTAGGGATAAAAAAGTTTGGACAAAATTGAGCAACTCAAGATAAATACCTGGAATTTATGATTCAATTTTAGGCAGAATATATATAATTACAAAGAATAAGTTGTAACTGTATGATAATGTGACAGTCTCTTGTAAATCTGTGTAGATCTAATGTAACCTCTTACATTAGCTCTTGACTCAGGTCTATATTGGTAATATCACAGCTGCTGTGGAAGTCCCCATCATTTTACAGGCTGGAGGTGACGTAGACAAAGAGGAGAACCAGCACTGATTGATCAGGACAAATGTTAGTTAGATTTTAAAGGACTCCTCCTCTTAATCAATCACCTTGTGTGACTCTGCGTCTTAGTTTAACCCACTCTCAGACTTCCAGTGTCAGGATAGGAACTGTGGTCATCAGCCTCTTGGGGAGCGAGGGATTGAGATGCAGAAAGGAAGAGTTGAGACCCAGAGGTAATCCAGTAGGAACCAGTGTGCCAGGGCTGTGGGCTTAGCCTCACAAATCTCCATGATAATACACCATTTTCCATCTCTACAGCAGGAGTACATTACCAGCTCAATGGACTTGCAGATGGCTTTTCCTGCCACACAGGGGTATTGGCATTAGAGGTTCACAGCATGTGACTCTGCTCAGGGGGAGTCCAGGGGGAAGACACAGGTCAGGGCAGGGCAGCTGGGGGTAGTTTCTGTGAGGGCAAAGACTGCGGAACTTTTTCGGCAAGGTTTCTAGTTTGTCATGTCTAAAAATGACTAATTTTATTACTAAAACTAATACTTTGGACTGCAGGATTGTACAAACATCATAAACTGTAGCATAAAAATACAGTGGTTACATCACATCAGTGATGACACCTTTTATATTTGCTCAGCTCCTGCTGCACAGGCCTCACACCTGAGTGGTTCTTAGTCACAGGAGTCACTAACTACTCTTGAGTTTTTGTTTCCAGGGAAATGAGTCTATATTGAGCAGCCTGTTCCCCCCGAGTCATATAGAAACTTGTTATTCTTTCCACAGTAGATGATGCGTTGAGAGAGGCTGTCTTGGACTTGTTGGAGGTTGGAGACACCCACATAGAAACACTTTCCAATCTGTTTTATTGCCTTTGTTACAATGGGGAATAGATGCAGAATAGATACAGAAGCTCCTCAGTCAGTCGGTATAATGAGTGTAGAAAAACAGTAGTTAATTACATTATTTTTAGTAAAAATGTAAATAAAAACCAGAATTTACAAAATCACAGCAACCTATAAAGCTAAAAAACATTGCAAATGGAATGTTTACGTAAAAAAAAAACTCATCTGAGACTCCTTATTATATTGTGATTGTCATAACTATTAGGAAAAGTGACGACTGAGGCCTGAATTTTTAATGAAATGTCACTCTGTAAAAGTTTAAAATGTTTCTTTGACGTCTTCGCTGTAACTTCACGGAGATCCTCACCTGAATTTACTAAACTTAACTGAATTTACTAATTATTACTGGATCCGGCTTTTCAGATGAGCTGAGGGCCCATCACGGCCCTCACTTTCTTTTTTTTTGGTTTTATTTGGCATCATAAAGTTTAATGCCAGTCTCTGCGGGGTGTCTGTTTTCTCATTTCTCTTACTTCCATTCTGACTGCCGTGGCCTCGGATTCCTGACAGAATTACTGAGGCTGAGACGGGTTGACTCAGAGCCAGAGGGTCTCACCACAGCCATTTAGAAGTATAACCAAGCCATTAAGACGACCCATTGTTCTGATTGTCTACTGTGGGTCTAGGGTTCTGGTTAATAGCTGACTGAAAGGTTCTGGTGAAGGTCCGCACAGACACAAAGAGTATCAGAGGTGTGTTCTGACTTCTCAGTGTCATATGTTCCTCCCAGTACTTCATCCATGGCTGATTCACTGTATCGATGATGCGTCCTACAGTCACCGTCCACTCATGCTCCAACATCACGTCTTCCTTCTCATGTTCAGACCAATACTGGCTCCTGATTCAGCAGAATGGCAGCTGCCGGGGACAAGATGTTTTTAAAAACAGGAAAGAAACGATACAATATTTAGAGAAACTCATTTGTCAGGGGAATGCACCGCTATTCGTTGCATCATCCACTAAAGAGGAGTAATTTTGTGAGTTCTTGTAGGGTCCAAATGTGTGTGAGGTGTACGGGTGTCTACAGCAGGGTTAGTCAGATCTTCTCAGACAGATAAAATCATGGTTAAAACTACACTTTGACCTGTGAAGACTTGTTAAAGATCACGAACAGATTTGACAGGTTTTAATATTGTATCTGTCAAATGTCAGACTGGGGAACTTTTTTAAGGTTCTCCTGAGGTGAAAACGGATTATTTATTCATGAAGATTCTCAGTCACAGTGAAGATCCATTAGGAAACTGGATAAGAAAGTTTTTCTTTAAAAAATCAGTTGCTTAACAGTCTTCATTTTAGCAGACTTCATTTTAAAAGTCTTCATTTTTCTAATTTTTAATCAGAAAAAACATGTCTAGTTATTACAATTTTGCAGGAGGTTTTTATTTACTTCTACATTCAAATTGTTCTTATGTTTTTCTACTTAAGGAGCATTTGAAGATGAAATAGATAAATCAAAGAGGCAGTTTGTAATTTCAGGGGCAGAAAATATCCAGAAGGGAGAGGTTCTACAGTTTAACAGGTAAACTATATAATAATTAAGAATTGTTTTCTTCCATTCTTGTTATTCCTCTTTCACAAACACAAGGACACAAATAAAATCACGTAAAATTATGAAGTGAGTGATGACATGTATATGCTTGTCATAAATGTTACATACTGTTACAAATGTTACAGACATAAGTGTTACACACTAAGCATAAATGGTGAATATTAAACTGTTGCGTAAAATTCCCATCATTGTCGAGGCAGATCTAAATGATAAATATATATAATTTCTTACAGGCAGAGCTTAAACAATCTTTCTCTTTCCAAACGTTATCCTTAACCTGACCACACTGACCTAAACTATTTAGAGTAATTTTCTCAGTAATTTAATGCACAGAATTAAGTTGATTTTTAGCAGTATCTTTGTTTATTTATCAGACTTTTTGACAAAAAGTATCATTATGGATTCATTGATATTTTTTCCAATAGTTTCACACATTCAATCACACAGCCAAGAGACAAGTGAAACTTTTGATGATATTGTTTGAATAAAACCTTATTAAAAACTGATTTAAAAAGCTTTAAATATGACTTTAAATCAGATGCAGATTGGAAAACATTCTGAAATTAATAGAAATGTAAAATTATATCTAAAAACCAAAATGAACCAGCCTCCAGTAACTGAGCTGAACTGCTCCACAGTCTCATTCACTGATTTTTTTGAGGGAATTTTTAAGAGCTGTCCAGTTAAAATAATCGGTTTGTTCTGATAATGACACTATTCATAAATCTTATTTATGCAAAGTATGTATTTAATTATTTCCATCCCAGACAGAAAAATAATTTTTCAAAACTTTTCACATTCATCAGAGAAACATAGTTTACTCTTGTTGGGTCTTGAAGCACTTTCCTGTATAATTGCTCCATTTGTTCTTTTCTCTACTGAAACCACTGTTATTTTTTATGATGAAAATTCAACACAATTTTACCAATAACTGTGTGGAGTGTTCACTCATGGGGAGTTCTGAACTTTCACTTGTTTCACACCACAGTGTCAACCATATGAAAACCCCTACAGAACAGACAGTCAGAGAAAACGTACACAACTTCCTAACAATGGTCTGTGTTAATCTACATGGTATTTCACAAACTTTTTAAATAAAAGTTGTGCAGCACCTTGTGGCTTGTTGGTCACCTGTGTGGTTGTCTGAGCGGCAGTTCTCGGTGAACGTGAACCACACAGTCAGACTCAAAAGTCTACTGTTGTGAGGAGGTGTGTGTTCAGTGACTAACTCTCTCTTTTTTGAATGAACAGACACACACTGTGTATAGTATGTACGTCAAACTTAAGGCCCGTGGGCCCAATTTGGTCCGAACAGTCATTTTATGTAACCCAGAAGAGCATAAAACGCCTCTGCCTTTACGATAAAGTCTTGAAATGCTGCTGATAAATACATTCATATTGCTGTGCACCAATGTAACTTATGTTTTAAAAGTATTACAATATATTTCCATAATATAGCAGACATTTCTATCCAAAACAACTCACAATTTGCCAGTTGCAACAGACTCTTTAGGGGGAACTGTTGTATCAATGGTCTTATTGATGACTATGAATCTGAATATCTTCTACTGAAGGTTTTCCTCTTAAACCTGATATAACAAACATTTACCAGCCATTACATCAGGGATGACATCACTGTATAGATCAGGATGGATTAGTACAGTAGGTAGTTAAGCAACTAGAACATTGAGTTGTAATGTTAGGCAACAAGAACATGTTCTAGTTGCCTAAAGGTTGCCCTCTTCTTAAGGGCAGTTAAGGGTTTATATATATTATTATATGAGAGTTTATATATATTATTATATGAGAGGCAGTGTTGGTGAAAACAGACATAAATGATGTTTAAAGTCATGCATATATAGTAATTGATTTTAGCGTTTCTAGGTATTTCTCCTTTATGAGGAAATTTGAGTGTCGCAGTAAAAAAGCAGAAGTTTAATGATAATATAAATAAGGAAAATAATTCGGATGAGTTGGATTAAAATGTCAAAAGGACATATCTAGCCTCACCTGGTCTAGATTAGGGATTCTCAACAGGGGGGTCGGGACCCAAAAGAGGTATCCAGGTTTTTGCTGGGGCCATTAAAAATGTTTAAAAAATTATATTTGTTATTTAAGAATGAAAAAATATATATTTTTATTGCTAGAGCAAGTGACAGAATAAACTTAAAAAGTACAGAACCTGAATGCTGACTGAATGTTATGAAAAGTCTTGTTTTTCCTTGGTTTGTGGCTCTTCATGAAGTGCTGATGGTCCTTGTCTTGAAGTCAGGACCAGCTGAGAACAACTACATCAGTCAATTTAACTCTGAAGAGCTAGTTCAGAAGCAGAGATATGACTAAGATCGAGTGTTTTTATTATAAATTATACTTATGTAGAAGTCATGCATAAAGACTAAAAAGTTTCTAACATTTATACGCCTGTCCATGGAAAAATGCGAGCGTTACCGTCGAAAGACAGAAGTATAATGTTAATATAAATGGATATTATAATTTGGACAAATCTGGCACGTCAGAGTCAAAAGCTGAACTGGACATATCTGACCCTTGGGTCTCAGTTTGTCCATGTCTGGTCTTGATGGTCAAAGCCACACTGACCCTCCTCCTCGTTCTCCTCCTCCTCCTCTATTTCTGTCCTGTCTGTGGACGTGTCTGGATGTGTCTCCATTCACATCTGACTCACTGAACAACTCTCTCGCACCATTGCTGGTTACCTACTGACCCAGTCACTCCAACACCTCCAACAAGTCCATCAAATGGTGGGGCGGGGGCATTTTATGTGGCTGTCTGGGAAGTGGGAGGAATAATAGACTCCTGTAATTGGTGTCCCTAAATTCCTGGCAGCACTGTTGGTGCTCATGAGGTCTGACCGTGTGTTCATCAGGGTGTGTGTGTGTGTGTGCGTGTATGTGTGTGTGTATGTGTGTGTGTTGGCCTGCACAGATTGCTGTAAAGCAGGGATGTGATAAACACCCACGACAGGGGGATCTCCGTCGAGCAGTGGGCTCCATGTCTGAGTGGTGAAGTCACTGGGAAAAAGTCCAGCAGAACTGGAGGAGGAGCACACACACACACACACATGAACATTGAGATAACCTTACACTGTATTCCCATTGTGTGGTTTACCTAGACAAAGGTGACACTGCTGCTCTACTCATTAATTTATTTTTTACGTGGAGATTCTCTCTCCTCCAGGTCTTTCTTTGTCTCCCAGAGTCTGGGTTGTGACCCTCAGGTTCACATAATTTTTTTCTGATTTATTTACTTTTTTTCTGTGTAAAATTAAGTGATACTAATTGTTCAACATCAGGTACAACATCTTCAATAATCTAATATGACACAGGAATAATGTGCATTGACTTTGGTCGTGAAATACAGGGACCTAGAAAAAAAAAAGTTTGCCAAACTCTCTAGATCATAAAATCCATAGAGTTTAATTGTAAGCAACTGCACATTTTTCCAGAAAAGTGTGAATATTTTTGTTCCTTCTAACTTCAATCAGAAACTGATGAAGTTCCTCAGTTTTTTTCCGTTATTTCTTAATTAGTGTTACATTCAGTGACCTTAAAACATTGTAAACAAACTGATTTATTCTGATACTGTTAATATTTACATTTACCTCAATAGTCCTTTCATTCTTCATTCTATCTTAGTGTTTATATCTAAATACAATGCAGAAGCAATATATGGGGAATAAAGTATTCACAAACACTGCTATTATCTTCAATTTCTTCTTCACTTTAATGCATGGTTCCACTAAAGGGACATTGATCTTGACAGATTTAATGATAACAACAAAAATAGGTGATAAGACTTTAATTTCAGAGCTGATATGTCATCATTCCCCTAGTCTAGAAAATTTCTATTCATTTTCTCTCTATTATTTCTAATATCTGTGGCATTGTACTGTCAAAAACAGTGATTTTAGACATTTTTTGTTTTCCGGTTCATCATATGCTTCATGTTATATACCTTCAGTGAAAATATATAATATAGAACATATATAGCTTTTTCAAGAAATATGATACCACACTTTGACTGTTACTGAACACTGTACACACAACATTTCAATGCCAGATCCACTGTTTGTATGTGTCGGTGAGATGACGATAAAGATAATCTAAGTTGAGGAACAGAACATCTTTCAAGCTCCAAGGAAAAGTCCATTTTGTTACCACTAAACTCTTTGGATGAATTTTTTTTTTTTCTTATCTGACCATCGTGACATAAAATCCAGTTTTCCCATCAGTGTTTGAGTCGGATCTTTGCTGATGTCATAGCAGTTTGAACAGAGACAGTTCGAGATCAGTCGGTGTGTGAGTGTGTGTGTGTGTGTGTGTGTGTGTGTGTGTGTGTCTGTCTGTGTGTGTCTCGCAGTGTTTCTGCTGTTATGTTAGGTGTGAACTGTGGCCCCACGGAACGTTGGGTAACACTAGAGATTGCCTAAGCCAGTTGTTGTGATGGTGTTGTAACCAGTTGGACTTGGCCAGGATTTATCTGTCACATGAGTCCTGTGCTCTGTCATCGCCGCTCTCCAACGTCAGGGCACGTGTGTGTGTGTGTCTGTGTGTGTGTGTGTGTTTCCTTGACCGAGTGTAAGATCTTACATGCCTTCAGAGCGTGTGAATCATAAAGAATGAATTTATGGCCGAAGCTGCCTTTATGTGCCATGCTAGGTGGGAGCCTATGGACCCAGGTCAGAGGGCCCATGTGACTCATGGCCTGTGGAATTCAGTGTCTAACACACCCTGTGAACAGCAGCGGGAGACGGATATTGACCAAAAACCTAATTCTATCACTGATTTATTGGAATTTTTGCGATCAGCCGGACATGTTGACTTTTGTCATTGGTCTGACAGTTTTATAAGTGGGTCCTAAATGAAGTGTGACACTATTACTTTGCCTAACCCATATATATATGTATATACAGCCATGGAAAGATTTACACCACACTGTGGTGATTCTTCAATTCCTTCTTCATTTTAAAGCTTGTTACCACTAAAGGTACAATGGTTTGGACAAATATAAATAAACACACACCCATTTTTACCAGTGTTTTCTTTAGATAGAAACTTTGAGGTTTCTCATAATCAGTCACACCAGTTTTATTAACTATTAGTCATGGGTAAAAGTTACACAGTGTACCTTAAAATTCGCACACAGACAGGACAGTTGACGTGGAAATACACACACACGCACACACACATATATGTATAAATAGAATATAATATGAATATATATATTTATATATGTGTTTGTGTATATATGTTCTCAGGACAATTGACATGGAAATACATACATAGGTATTTAGATATATGTATAAAAAATATATATTTATATTTATGTATATATGTGTTTGTGTATATCCTCAGGACAGTTATTGTTGAAATACAGCTTTTATTATTTATTTCTTGTCACTTTTCCTCAATTTCTTGTTTATTTCGTGACTGAACCCACTAAATCTACATATGTTTGGACAAATATAAATATATAAACCCATTTTTACTAGTGATTTATTTAGATGAAAACCTTGTAGTTTCCAATAATCACATAGGTTTTATTTTATATTAGTCATGGGTAAAAGTTACACAACGTACCTTAATATGTGCACACAGAAAGCACTGTTGACATGGAAATACATACACACACATATATATGTCTAAATATATATTTATATTTATATATGTTTGTGTGTATATATACGTCCTCAGGACAGTTGATGATGAAATTCAGCTTTTATTATTTACTTCTATTCTTGCACTACATCCAAAGTGATAACATTTACTTATGACATTGTTTTTTCCCTCAATTTCTTGTTTATTTTATGCCTGGTTCCACTAAAGGTACATTTGTTTGGACATATATAAATATATTCACACATCCATCTTAAAAGTGGTTTCTTTAGATGAAACCCTTGTGGTTTCCCATAGTCACACAGGTTTTATTAACTATTAGTCATGAGTAAAAGTTACACAGTGTACCTTAACATTCACACACAGGATAGTTGACGTGAAAATACACACATATAAATGTGTATATATGTATAAATATAAATATATGTGTATGTGTGTCTTGCAATGACCACTACATAAAAAAAACATTTATTGATCTTGATTGTCTAATATTTTGGTTCTCAATTTCTTGTTTTTTTTATGCCTAGTTCCACTAACGGTACATTTGTTTGGATAAATATACTGATAATTTCAGCTATTTCAATAATTTCTAAGACATTGTACTGTCAAAAACAGTTGCTTTAGGCATTTTATGTTAATCTACCTTTAGTGGTACCAGGTTCCAGGCATGAAAAAAAAGAAGAAAGATTGAAGAAAGCAGGGAATTGTTTCTATCACTGTAAATGAATCTATAGAGAATGTTTCTTCTTTTAAACCCTTGTTTCGAACATAGACAAAGTGGAGACAGTGAAGCTGTTTTTTATAAGAAAAAGTCACAAAAAACTTGAAGTTTCATAACAAGAATAGAGATTGAAAAATAAACATGTACCAACATGGAAAATGAACATCACTGATCTAAAGAAAAGAAGCATCAGCTTCTCAGTGTTTTTGAAAGACAAGTGAAATCACCCACTGATGCAGCAGCTACAGTATAAATGTGTCTTCATTAACCCGTTTGAGAAGTTTTCCTTGTAAAATTAACACCTCGTCCTGATTTTAATGCCTAAATTACTTAATTGCAGCGTCCTCTGAGCGACTGAAGAGACACGGAGTGAGTCAGGGTGTGGGGGACGTTTGTCTTCTTCATGGGTTTCTGTTGTTGAACCAGCAGACTGTAGAGGATTTAGATGATTGAGAAAGTAAATGTTTAACCGAGGTTGTAGGAGACAGTGGTGTGTGTACGAGAGTGTGTTTTTTTTTTTTTTTAACTTGAACCACAAGTGTTAAACAGTGGACAAATTCTGATTGAATGTATGAGGAAATTACTTTTCTGCAGTCAATGATTGATACACGTGAGCTTTTATTTCAGGCTGATGTTCACTCATTAAATAATTAGCACGTATTTTTTTGGGACTTTTTTTTACAAATAAGGTTGATCTGCTGTTTTTAACTCTTAATATTGGATGAGCAGTTCTGAAATTTGTCTTTCAGTGAGATATGTACGCTCTCTTTTCCCTGGAGATTTGGAAAAACCTACCTTTTCGCAGTTTGATTAATAAAATATCAGTTTCACTGTCAATATGCGGATTCTGTATAATTGTAGAACTTCATTCAGCTTCATAACCCTAAAAAACAGCAATATTTATTTATTTCCCTTTTTTGCTTCACTTCTGGAAGTAATTTAATGGATTGGAGAGGAACAATTAAAAAGCTGTAAAGCGGGATGCACACATGCAGCCTTTTATAGTTGTAAAACCACCTACATTTTAGGACATTGTTTCTGTTATTTTCCTTTTTAAAATGCCATTTTTTTCCTTCGTTGGAATAAAAAAAAGGGATTTTCTGAACATTTTTACTGCTGCGGCTTGAATGCTTTTCCCCCCACAATTTATTCCACAAATAAAAAAGACATTAACTTAAGTGTGTAAAAGATCGTCCTTTCAAATTAGATTAGAAGTAAATAAAATAAGCTGTTCTGTTTTACTGCAGCAAAGGTTGAGAACGTGGACTGAAACATTGACTGCTTTACATTTTACATTGGTTTAGGAAATTCACATAAGTCCGTTTTTGTTCTTATATCAAAGAGAAATCTTACCGGTAAAAAAAAACAACTTATAATCTAGCAACAAAATCTCTACCACTTACTAAAAACTGTTTTATTTTTTGTCTTATTTAGATGCGCTGCGAATAGTTATCCTGTTACTGATTCACATCCAAGATTTTTAGGACAAGATTATCAAAAGTCGGTGTGGTGGGTTAGTTTTTTAGCTCCTTTCACGTAAATTCCAGGATTTTTTTTTTTAGCCCTGAGGTGTTGCTTAGAAAACTTAGATTAAAACAGTTTTCAAAAATGTTCTTTACATTTTTTTTATTTACAGTATTGCTATGACAATAAGTTTTTACATTTAGTTGTATATTCTGAACAACATTTTTTACAATTTGACACATTTTACAATTCAGTATCTAACAGAATTCACTAAATTCCAGTTGAAACAAACTAAGTAACTTTATCAGAGTTCAACAAAGACATTTTTACACACAGTAAGATCCACATCTCAAGTACTTACAAGTCTTTTTTTTCTATAATTCAACAGCAGAAACCTTCACATCCCAAAGTTTCACACATTCTTGAGAAAATGAAAAATAAAATCCCCCAAAAGGATGAAGCGTCGTCCTGACTGTGAGGCATTAAAAACACGTTTGAGACGGAGCTCTGAGCTCTCGTCTCCGTGGCTGGATTTGCCCAGGCTCATGACTCAGTATTGCTCATCGTGAAGGAGATGATTTGCCCGCCATTTCTCAAAATGGTTTCTCTCCCTCTTTGTTCTTTGCCTGTTTGTTTTATCTGCTCCGGAGTGTGTCTCATACTTTTGAACATTACTTTTTTTTTTCCTCCTCACCTCAGAGATTATATAGCCTTTTTATGGCGTCGATGTGTTTGATTGAACCACTTATATAATTTCCTGATGTTTTATTGAGGTTTAGAAATCAGAAAAAAAACTGGAGGGGGATGGGAAGGAGGACAGAGGAGAGAGCTTTTGTTTCCCTCCAAAGAAATGAACTTGATTTCTCTTTGATACACAGAGTCTGACCAAACTCCTGTTGTGTAATTTCCACACTTCCTGTCTGCTTTCTGTCCAGTCACATGAAAAGATACGTTTACCTGCCGCGCAGTCGGTTAATCATTACTTAAAGGCTTCCTCGTCGTGAGCTCGATAATCAGACGCGATCTGGGTTTCTCCTTTACAACCCTGCGTGCGTGCGTGCCTGTGTAGGTGGGTTAAGAACGGAAATTACTTCTGCCTTCTCCTTCAGAGAAAGTTACCAAGCGTATGTCACATGTCTGCCCACGCAGAGCAGCCTTCAGATCTCTCCCCTGTCTCTCTGGGCTTTGATGACTGGAGGTGAACGTGAACAAAGAACGTTAAAGTGGGGCAGAAGGAACAACAAGTCAGGAGATGCTGATTATCACTGTGTGACGCTCTTTAGTGACTATTTGTTCAGTGAATAATCACTTACTTCAGCCCGAGGACAGGCCCAGGAATCTGCTTTGTCTTTGACCTCTCTGTCTTCATATATATATAAATATATATGTGTATATATATATATATTTGGTGAAATAGGGTGGGGGCAAAAGTTGGGTTGGTTGGGGGGCTCACTGGTGTTCTTGTAGTTGGTGACTAAATCTTGTAAAGGGTTTCCTAATATGGGCCGTCTTACAGAACGCCCTCCCCCAGTGGGCCGCCCCCCCCCGGGTCTCAGCCAGTGATGACACAGCTCGGGTACGACTCACTTCCTCATTAATTGGCTGAAACCAGTTCTTACAGGAACCGCCTGTGATAAATGTGCGAGTTCTGAGAAGTCATTCATTTCTCCTCTCTGCAGCAGCAGCAGCAGCAGCAGCGGCAGCGGCGGCGGCGGAGGAGCCACTGCAGGGGAGTTGAACGGGTTCACTGAGTGTGAGTGTGAGTGTGTCAGGGAAGGAGAGGGAGAGGGAGAGGGAGAGAGCGGTGTATGTATCTATGTGTGTGAGTGAGAGGAAAGCAGAGGAGAGGAGAGGAGAGCGGGAGAATGTGGGTGACTACTGATGCCGGGGCTGTTGTGTGAAGAGCGGCCAACTTTCTTTTTCTTCCGATTTCTCTTTTTTTTTTTTTTTTTCTTTTCTGTGACCATGGTACGGTTTGAACTTCTCTTCCCTCCGTATGAGTGTGTGTGTCCTGTGTGTGTGTGAGGATTAACGTTGAAGGGCTTGCACTCGTTGCTCCCTCTCCGCCGTTCCCTCAGCACAGTTACAGGAGATAGGACAGCATGCCTCCCTTTGTTGCTGCCCTTGGGCTGGTGAGTAACAATGATGTGACGTGATTTGTGCCCCCCCCCCCCCCCTCCCTCCCACCCCTTCCCTCACCCCTGTCTCTTATACACATCTCGGGATATCCTATAGTCCAGGAAGTGAACAATGCAGCACTACACAAATGACATCTGGCCTAAAGCTCTACCTATTGGATAATCACTGATTTAAAAAAAAAGAAAGAAAGAAAGAAAGAAATCATGTGTTAAATAACCTCAGATA
Source organism: Paraplagusia blochii (assembly GCA_016785265.1). Classification (NCBI taxonomy): domain Eukaryota; kingdom Metazoa; phylum Chordata; class Actinopteri; order Pleuronectiformes; family Cynoglossidae; genus Paraplagusia; species Paraplagusia blochii. The sequence goes on from JAFBJS010005043.1 coordinate 176,638, forward strand.
AACCTTTTTTTTTTACCTTTAAAGCTTTGTCTTTGACCTGTCTCTTATACACATCTAGATGTGTATAAGAGACAGGTTCCTGATAGAAGTTGTCCTTAAATTATTTTTATAACAGAATTATTGAACCAAAAGGGCTTGCACTCGTTGCTCCCTCTCCGCCGTTCCCTCAGCACAGTTACAGGAGATAGGACAGCATGCCTCCCTTTGTTGCTGCCCTTGGGCTGGTGAGTAACAATGATGTGACGTGATTTGTGCCCCCCCCCCCCCAACCTCCCTCCCACCCCTTCCCTCACCCCTCACCCCTCCTCCCCTTCTCCTGTTCTTCCTCCACCACCACCACCACCCCATTTCCCTCCCTCTCTCTTTCTCTTCTTCCTTTCCTCCTCCCTCCCTCCCCTTCTCCCTCTCTTCCTATGTTGGTCGGAGGCAGATCTGTTCCACTGCTGGGTGCGGCACTGCAGAAGCCCTTCAGGGAGCAACTTGGAGGCCCAGAAGGCCGAGCTGCACCATCATCACCAGAGAGAGAGAGAGGGGAGACTAACTGTAAGTACGGCCCCCGCCTCACAGTCTCTATTCATTCACAAGAGCGCGGGGAGTAAAGAATGTGGCCCCTTACTTTTGCCTCTTTCGCTCCTTCTCCCTGCACTTTTTTTTCCTTCCCCCTCTGTGTCCCCTCTTTATGTAATCTTGTTTTTATGGGAATCGCACTCAGTCACCTGTTCCTTTGGACTTTCTTACGTAAAGTTTCAACATCCTGGCGAAATGGACGTGGAAATCCGTCTCCAACTAACTTTGTCCGACTCCTGATCCCAGTTCTCTTGTTCGGGGGCCACGGTGACAGCGGGTTCGCGCTGCACTCGGGCGGGCTGGTGGGGTGTGTAGAGGAGGAGGAGGGGGGGTGTCTGGCTCCGCTCGCCGTACTCAACTACACTACTGTAGCGGCGGGGCGTGCTGACTCATGCTCCGTCGTACCAATTGGGAGTGTGTGTGTGAACGTAGTCACTCCCCTCTGTGTCTCACTCACACTTGCACTCAATGCTCCGCCTGAACCCGGCGATGACTGTAGATCGGGGCGGGGGCCAAGCTCCCAGCAGCACCAGCTCCAACCCTCCCCATCAGTGACAATCCATCAACCCCCCCCACCTCCTCCACCTTAGTCTAGAACAAAAAGAGCCAGTTGTAGCCATAGCTTTTTCCTCCTTCAAAGGATTCCTCCGTTTCTCTTCCTTCCTTCTCCAAGTGATTCGTTTCAGACCTTTTTTTTCTTTTTTTTTTCTTGTTCTTATCCGTGAGCGGACTGGAAGGACAGGAGGGGGAAAAGGACAGACTTTTGAGTTGCACAAGGACAGATTAAGGCATTTCAAGAACAATGTTCCTCTTTTTTTTCTTGTAACTTGAGCCTCCTGCAGTTACAGGAGAGAAGAGGGCCAATTTAACTCGGTGGAGGGAGGCTGCAGGCTGGGGTCAGCGGGGGCGTTAGGAGGGAGGATGGCGGGGGCTGCCGCATGTTTTATTACCCCTGATCTCTATCTGTCCAGCACATGGAGCTGGATCCCCACCTAGCCTAGAGCATCAGGAGCAGAGGGGAGAACAGGGTGTCGGGTGAATGAGGGGAGGAGTGAGCGTGCCTCTCAGTCAACTGACCGGACTCTTCTCTCTCTCTCTTTTCTCTTTTCTCTTTCCATTTCCTGGCAGGAGGAGAAACAGTCGCCGTCACTCTTTGAGGAGATCCTGGTGGTTGTGATGTGTTTCTTTTGTCTGCTCCGTTGACAACTGCGTGGAGCGGAGCTACGGCGAGCGCCAAACTCCAGGGATGAGTCGTGAGAGACGACTGTCCTCTGCCCCTCTGTCCCTCTTTTCCACCGGTCCAATTCTCCTGCCTCAGCATCCGAAGCAACTCTCTGGCCTTGGTGATTTTTTTTTTCTTGGTTTTTCTAATTTGCGGCACATTGATGTTGAACTTGGAGCTTATTTAAGTGATTTGGTAGAAGTAGTGGTAGCTGTTGTGTTGTCATGTGAGGTTAAGACAATGGAACACCTGGGTTTGAGCAGGAACTTCATATTTCTGCCGAGCAACAGCTGGATCCCATGTCACGGAGGGAACAGATTGTATCGTATCATTTGTGTTAACGTTGGCTGGAGCAGTATTTGCCCGACCTCCGTCACCCTGTCGGTTGTAGTTGTGATTGAACGTTTCCTTAATTGTGCGACGCAGGTGAAGCACTTCTGGAAGTTTAGGGCAGAGAGCGTAATCGACCATGAATCACTCTGATGCTGGTTCTTTGTCTGCGCTCATTGTTCCTCTTCCAGGAAGAGAGCACATGAGTCAGCCCGCAGCTACTTTACCAGATGCAGCAGCATATTGAATCAGATCTACGACTTCGGCAGCCAGTGAGACAGGGAGATGGTAGGTGGCGTCCGCGTGGCCACGTTTGTTGCTGTTTTTTTTTTTCTCATCTTTTACGGTCAAGGGTGGACGCCGTTGCTCCAATGGGCCTGGAAGTGTGAGTATGTCAGACCGCGGCTGTTCTTTACAGCCGGGTGACAGTCAAAATAATGGTTGGCGTTTTACAGCCTTTGTCTCCCTCGTCCTCGGAGCATTATAAAATGCTTTCTTCCTTGTGATGAGAACCAAATGTCCCACATCACGTTTGAAGAAGCTCCCGGAACATTTTTTTTTTAATGCGATCAGTCTTCATTTATTTTTATTGGACGTCGTCAGCCGGCTCCCTGCGTCGGTTTCAGCCCTTTTTCCTCCGCAATTGTGGACGAATTGTGCTAATTTTTTCTCCCCCTCTTTCGTCTGTGAACTGCTGCTGTGCTACGCCGGGCTGAGTGCAGTGAGTGCGAGCGCAGGCACGAGCGGGAGAGAGAGGGAGAAAGAGAGAGAGGGAGGGAAAAAAAGACACAGTGAACAGCGTCTGTGCTGTTACCTCAGCTGAACCTTCGAATGAACTCGATGCACTGCCCTAGTCTTGGAGCCAGGAGACGAAGCACTCGAGTAGATTCAAAACAGAGAGGCACTGTTGAGCAGACTGAAGGCTGCGCTCTGCACCAGCTCCAGTCACAGCACTTACATTTCCTTTTTCCTCCCGTTGCTGGTAAGTAGGACCAGGATTCCTTTGTTATTGATGTTTTTCCTTTTTTTTTTTTTTTTTTGCTGCCGTAGGTCTCCGTCACTCTCGTCCTGTCAGATAGCTTATCAGACTGGTGTTGGCTGTTTAGATTGCAAGGCGACAACAGTCTGTAGGCTGTCTGACATTTCGGGCTCTTTCATCTGATCAGCATCCCGTCGTCTCGCTCTCCTCCCCGCTCGGACCCCCCACTGTCGTGTTACTGTCATTGTCTCTGAAAGCATCAGTTCCCATCGGGAGACACGTGTCGACGATGTCACTTCCCTTTAATCTCAACTGCTTTTCAAATGTCAGAGGCAGGTAGGGAACTGCAAGGTTTTCCAAAACCCAGATGCAGTGACGTCGATGATGTACATCTGTATCCGTATTGTGTGTGTGTGTGTGTGTCAGTTGGCTCCAGCCTCTTGAATTTCCAGAGAATCCAGACTGGTACACACCTTACTGCAACACGTCACAGCCTTAGGTACGGAACACGCAGTACTGATAGAATTCTCCTCTTCCCTTTTTACACTTCTCTTTTTTTTTTTTTTTTTTTCTTCCCACTCTGTTTTTTTTTTTTTTTTTCTTCCCACTCAGGATTTTCTCCCGTTGCTCAACACACACTTTTTTTTGCAGGAGGTTGCATTTTATTGGAACAAACCTCTCGAGGGGACGTTTTTCTAAGGGCCACAAATTGGTAATTACACAAAGCTTAAAATCATTGCCTGACCAGCGGATGCTTTTGCTGTAAAACCTCAGTTTTATTTTAGACTATTCTTCTTTTTTTTTTCTAGACTGGTGCAAAAGTGTAAAAAACTTTTTTTTTTCTTTCTTTTCCTGGTCATAAAAGTAAAATCAGTGGAATGGCCCGTCGGCTTAGCAAGTGTTTTTCTTGGCAGTTTCAGAATGTCCTGTTCCTTAAGGGAGCCCCCTTTTGGCACGAGTGTGTGTGTGTGTGTGTGTGTGTGTTCTGTTTGTATTTCCGTGCCTGTAACCCCACTAGCCTGTTTTTTTTCCTGTAACATACTTATTTTAAACGTGTCTGCACATGTTGTGTTTCCTCCTTTCAGCTATTAATAAAGTTGTTGAAAAGGCAGTTTGGCGTTGTGTGCGTTACTACGTGATAATTCTCCAGCGCCGACTCAGGCCACAGGCCACCGAAGAATGTCACATGTCAGCCAAGAAAGAGGGACAAGGATGATACCGAGTCCAGGACGACGCTGATTTCGGGGTTTAGTGTTTCAGATCCAAACAGTGATCACGTTACTGATTTGCTTTCTCACACTGATAAAAACGGCTCCGGTTCTCGTTTCACCTTATGTCTTGGCGAGACGTCGTCATCGCTGGTCAACTAGGATTTCTTCTACTTAATATGTAAAAAAATAAATCCAAATTAAAACTTTGTAAATATATATATATGTATCGTTCTGATAGTAACATGGAAATCAAATCTAAACAGATAGAAATATAATATAACAAAGATAAGACAGCAGTGAGTCAGAAAAGTGATGTTCCTGACCTGAAGGCTAGAACTCCTGGAAGTCCTGGTCCCACAGCAGCCACACCCTGAACACCATAAAGATGACGACTCTCCCCCCTAACCCATCATCCTCCACCCCTCCCTGCCCTGGGGCCCGGGCTGATAACCCAACCTTCAGATGCTGCCTGTCCAAACAGGCTGGGGGACTGATACTCAGAGAATGACTCAATGTCCTTTATCTTTCTGGTATCTGTATCTGGAGATGCTGCCGAAACTGTAGACCAGGCTGAAAATAAGGCAGCGTTACTGGGACACAGTGATCTAACCCCCATCTGTTACCTCTCACCTAAATATATATATATGAAATTTCCCTCTCTGTCACTGACGTCACCCATAAACCAAACCCTACATTTGGTCGTCTGATCACATCCTGACTCAAATCGTTTTAATCATGATTTATTTTCTACGTTTTTCATCTGAAATGACAATTATTTATTTATCTGGAATAAGAAAAAACAAGAGCAACGCCAGGCCAAATGCAAAAAAAAAA
>JAFBJS010005043.1:190188-209948 GCA_016785265.1 Paraplagusia blochii
CTGTCCATCCTTGTCTCTCCTAAAGAGAATCTCAGCATCTTTAACTCCTCCACCTCCAGCCCTGCCTCCTGTCTTCTACCTATTCCTAGTGTCTCTAATCAATCCATCATGGCTGGTCCCTCAACTGTCCTGTAAACCTTTCCCTTCACCTTAGCTGACCTGACCTTGGTTTGGTGAGTCGGTCTCAGGGCTTCGGTGGAGTCGGTGGAGGTTCTGTGGAGGCACTGCGGGGTCAAAACACACCGACTCACCCTAGGGTTCGGTGAATCCAAACCTCCACCTCTCTAGGTTAAAGTTCCATAGCAAAATCTAAAAATCTAAAAATCTAAAAATCTATCTATCCATCTATCTATCTATCTATCTATCTATCTATCTATCTATCTATCTATCTATCTATCCATCCAACCATCCATCCATCCATCCATCCATCCATCCATCTATCTATCTATCTATCTATCTATCTATCTATCTATCTATCTATCTATCTCTACATGCTATACTGGTCATCCAACCAGATCAATGACAACAGTGTCGATCATTGTATTGTAGCACATGTAAGTGAATTTTACTGCCGTGCAAACTAAAAGTCTTGGCTGTTGGAGACAACAACAGGGAATTCAACTTCTTCTTTGTTCAGGTCAGTTATTCGACTCCATTGTCTCTTTCAATCCTGATTGTGTTTGCGTGAGGGGAACTATTTAGTGTTTAGCCTTTTACAAAGACACAGGGAACATGTTTAGAACAAGGTTGCATCACCTGAGATCAGGTTCAGATCCTGCACCAACACCAGTGTAACCTTTGTTTTTCCCAGTGTTTTTGTTGAGAGAAGAATGGGCAGGAAAATTGGCACCAAGCTGTTCCCTTTGGTCTTTCATTTGGTAAATCCAATCTTTTTATTTAGATAGGGATGGAAAGTTGAAAAGGTATTCATCTAGAAGAATCAAGTACAAGTACATTAGGATTGCAGGCTGTGTCTTAAGATGAAAGACAAGGCTACGCCCTGGACAGGTCCTTGGACATGTGGAGGTGAGTCCTGATTTGTGGACCGTTCTCTTTGGGAAGTAAATTTCATTGTTTTTAATGTTATGCCAATTAGTTTGAGATTTTATACAGTTAGACATGATTCCCACAATGTATGATTTTATACATTTATGTATTGCTCTTGAACATGTTGATCAGAAGGGGCCAAACTATGGCTCAAGGGCCAAACGTGGCCCGTTAGACGTATAGATAGATGGACAGATATTTGTTCTGTGTCCATCACTTTTACTCTGCGGTGTATAAAGTCACCATTATTCTCTTTTTATAGATTTAATGAAAACCAAAATGAGCAGAGTTTACTATCTACATTAAAACATGTGTCTTTTTTATAATAACATGATTATTTAATAATAATAATAATAATTAAATTAATATTTAGTTGGTCGTTGTGTTTGGTTGGTAGATACTCTGTACAATACAGTACAGTACAGTACAGTACAGTAGAAGTGGATGAATAAAGTGCGACGCTACGTAAAGAGGGGATTTCTTCTTTGTTACTGCCCCCTACTGGTAAAAAAGGGGAGGTGTTTACCAAAACAAAGAATAAACAGTGAGTCATACTGTTGTATCGCTGTATACACTTGTTATTCGTACTATAATTGATTTTGGTAGATAATTACAATATTTCCTCGTTTTAGTCGTCGGTAAAATGCAGTTTGTTATAATTATTGATACCTCTGTAGCTGCTCATGGTTACATATTTGCCTTTTTCTTCTTTTTGTTACTGTTACCATCAGTGTTTAACAAAGTAACAGTCTAGATAATCTACTGATCTTCAACCAAAGACTCAGAGCGAGACTGAAATGAGATTTTAACTGAATTGAACCTGGTTTAAGGTCATTGATGGTTGAGTAAAGTCAGAGAATTTCCCAACTGCTGATCTACTCAGATGTTCCTTAGAAATGAGGGGGGAAACACCTTGTTGATGCCAAAAATCATGAGACAGAAGGTTACCACTGAGGTGTACAGAAGGGACACCGTCAACAGTAGACTACAACACAACACTCAAGTCACACGTTTCAGGGAAATGTTTATACTTTCTGGTTTAATGGGATTTTGGCTGTTGTTTCTGGGATCTTATGGTCAGTTCATCACCATTTGGTTGTTCAGGCAGCTTAGACATGGGGGAAAAACTGTTATATCTCAAAAGACTTGGACGGAGCCTTAGAAAATGGACGGCTTGGAAAAAAAAATCTATTTTCACGAAGAACTTTTTGTGAACCATTTTTGGCAAGAACAGGTTTAATTCTTTGAATATTATGAAAGTAAAACGCAATGTATGACACAATGTATGTGAAAATGTGAAATTAGTTACGTGTAACTGCAGGTGAACGCCATAAAAATTAACACAAAACGATAGATAGATAGATAGATAGATAGATAGATAGATAGATAGATAGATAGATAGATAGATAGATAGGGTAATGTTAGCGGTATTAGTAGATTAGTAGCTAATAATGTAGCTGTGTGTGGTGTTGTTGAATAATTGCTACCTCAATTATTATTGTTATAATTCACTATGTCAATATAACTTCTGAGTTAGATTAGTATTATTATCCATCTTTAGGCATACGGTAGATAAACATATTCAAATATATTTACGTACAACTGCATGTATATACGTATATGAAAACATACTGTTTACTAAGTTAATTAATTTAAAAAACATGACATATTTTTAATATATCACGATAAGCTGTCTAAACTGTTGCCTCTCCCACACTAAGCAGTGCCGGAGCTCAACACTAGAGGCTTCTCTCTCTGCCTGCCGCCGTTCACGGCTGGATGCTGAGGACCCGCTCTGTCTGCTGTTCCGCTGCAGCAGCCGCTGGTGGCGGGGATGAGGCTCCCATGAGGTCGTGGAGCGGACTCTGTGGTGAAGTTAGACGAAGACACAAACACCGCGGCCATGGCCGGAGTTTTCGACATCGATCTGGATCAGCCGGATGAAAACGTGTCCGACGATGAACTCGAGGACGGGGTGAGCGAATGGTTGTAGTTCTTGTTAGCTGTTACAGGCCTGTGCCTGGCCTGCTGTGGCTACATGGTCTGGCCGGTTTACATTATCGGACATGCCCTCCTCAGACACTTTCCCGCGGATTCGGATGGTGGCCAATGCATCAATGTTGATACATATTTATTTAGATTTTAATTTTATTTATTAACGTTTTATAACGGCCGTAGTTTAGTCAGTCCTCAAAACTAGCAGTGTGGATGGGAAACGGGTTGGAAGTAAATGTAAACACCGCTGCCAAAAAGTAAGGTTATGTACTATGGTATGGCACATAAATGGTTTACTGAATATCAGCGGTTCAAAAATGTTATTAACGCAAAAGGAGCATTAGTAAAAATAATAAAATAGATACGTTGACCGGGGAGTTGAGACAAAAATACTCCTTCCGGGCGTTGGTGGTTGTCCGATAATAGGTTCACCAGTAGGCTAACTCCATGCTGAGGACCGATATTTGTCAATTTCCTTGAAATGTCACGTTTATAATATTAAATTCTGACAATTACTCACACCGACAGACAACGATAAGTATGAAATTGATATTTTAATTAAGACGTGACGAAACTATTCACGCACAGGCGTTTGTTTCACGTTTGTTTTTATTTTTACCATCACCTAACCCGAAGTTAGCTCCTGTGCTAGCCGTATGGACACATTGTTTTGGTGGTAGGTTTATGGACACAGGGTCAATAAGTTTAATGTCTGGGGTAAAAGGGAGTTCTCTGTAAGGTTGGAAAATGTCTACGTTTGTGTAAAACGTCTTATTTAACGCATGATATTAAAGAAACGATGGAATGATAGTGTACTGTCTGTGTTGTCCCTCTAATCACCTCATCCCTGATCCTGCCCATCCTTGTCTCTCCTAAAGAGAACCTCAGCATCTTTAACTCCTCCAGCTCTGTCTCCTGTCTTCTACCTATTCATAGTGTCTCTAATCCATCTGTCATGGCTTGTCTTACAACTGTCCTGTAAACTTGTCCCTTCACCTTAGCTGACTCTCTTCTATGGGGTGTGTGTATGGGGGGATTTAAAAGTGATGGTTGTTGTTGTGGATGTCTATCGGACCAATGAGTCCACGTGTCTTAATAGAGATAACATGTACCTACTGTGGACTAGATTAAGATAACCGGGTGAAATGACGTGTTTAAAACACTTTAACGATGAGTAATTGTCTGTTGATGTCACTGGGAGAAACTGTACCCGGTTGTTGTTACAAGTTATAATTATATTATAACTGTTGCACTCAATACTTTGCTTTGTGCACTATGCTAGCAGCCAGTGGGGAGGGTGCCATGGATTCGAACCTGGCACCCTCTGTCTGGTTCCTTAACCACTGTCCCAGTCGTTGCAAAATGATTAGCATTTGAGTTTTAGTTGGTGTTTTAACCTAAATGTCTTATGTTCAGCTATTAATGTATAATTGGTCTGAAGGAGCTGAAAAGTAGCGCCATCCTCTTCCTTTTTTCCTGGGATGTCCAATAGTATCAGCATAATTACCTGATAGATTGATAAGATCAATATAGTTCTTTCCTCTAGCTATGACAGTCTGTTTAAACTAAGCCAAATCTACTGGATTCACACGTTGGTTTCTGAGACGTTGAACTCAGTTTTGAGTCCAAACAGTGGGACATATTGGTTGATATTGGTATTGGAAAATTAAGTGTTTGGACAATATTGTCAAAATCATATATCGGCAAAAAGTAAATATGGAACATCTCTACTTTGGCAGATTTTGAAGTTGTCAAAGATTTGGTCAGTCAAAATATAATATGTATTATTATTTAGCTTCTGTTGTTATTGTTACATTTTGTATCGTAAAAAAAGTTGCTAAAATTGTTAATTTTACTTGTTAGAATTAACCTGTTATTGTTTTGGTTTTTTTTTAGGCTAATATCAATGAGTACATGGACCAGTGCAGTGGCTTTGACTTGTAAGTATAATACTTGTGTCAAATCCTTTTTCTTCTCCTACACATGCAAGATATTCAACAAATATTACTTTACTTTTATATATTGTCGATTTTACTTTTAATGAACACTGGGAATGAACTTTTTTTTTCTTGGCCTTTATTCTTTTCTCCCCACAGTTACATGGAGGACTGTGAAAAGTTTGAAATTTCAGAGAACAGCGTGAATAAGGGAACAGAGCAGATCAGGCCTGAGTGCTTTGAACTGTTGAAGGTTTTGGGAAAAGGTGGTTACGGAAAGGTGAGGCCTGGAATTATGGAAGATTTGAACCAGACATAAGACTTGTCCATTACAGATTTTTTAAAAATAACTTTAGTAAAGTTTCAATACAGAATGTTTGAGAGTTTGAGGAACTTTGGTTGAATCAAAGCAAAGAGATGGAAAAAAAACACATTTATTCCCTGACCTTTCAGTGATGTTTTTTGTCCTTTTCATGGCCTTGTCTTTCCATATGCTTTGGCGGGAAAAACTGTGAAACTGGTGTCACTTTTCATTGCCTGAAGTCATAACTGTTTTTTTTTTTTTACCTGGTGTCATCTTTAAAGGTGTTTCAAGTTAAGAAGGTGTCAGGTGCTGGGTCAGAAAAGATTTTCGCCATGAAGGTTTTGAAGAAGGTGAGTAAATCATTTTTTCTGTAGTTTCGTTGTACTGTGTTAGAAGAATTCAGGGTCATTCATTGAAGATCTGCAGACCTTGGGGGGGAATATTCTGTTCAATTTCATTACCTTAAACATGAATGAATCCACATTAAAGACAATGAATGAAATGATAAATGTCGTAAATAATGTAACCAAAATTAAAGAAACATCAGACTGACAGTTTTGTGCAGTTTGAGATAAATGTGGTAATAGCTGCACACATAAATAAAAATGTTTTCTAACTTTTCTTTTTTTTTTTTAACCTAGGCCATGATTGTACGCAATGCAAAGGACACGGCACACACCAAAGCTGAAAGGAATATCCTGGAGGAGGTGAAGCATCCTTTCATAGTTGACCTCATCTATGCTTTCCAAACAGGCGGGAAGTTGTACCTCATCCTGGAGTATTTGAGCGGTGAGCCACGCCATGCGACGCCTCCCAAAACACATTTGTCGTGGACTTACATTTGTTTGCACACGACTCAGAAAAATCCTAGAAACCAATATAGTCAACAGAAATATTGATGTGTTTACTGTAGGAGGAGAGCTGTTCATGCAACTGGAGAGAGAGGGGATTTTCATGGAAGACACGGCATGGTGAGTGTTTTAGGTTTCATTTTGACGGTTCATTTTGAACTTTGTAGCCAAGTTGTGAAAAGGATTGAAAGATTGAATTCACTGTGTTGGTTTGGTCCAATTTATTGTACAGTGGTCAAGGTCAGTGGTTCCCAACCACTGGGTCGGTCTGTGGGTGAATTGGTGCCGGGATGTAGAGAAAAAATGTTTCCTTTTGGCCCCATCTGGCTATTACTTCCACTTGATCCACAACGGAACAATAGAATGGCTAGGATTCCATCATCAATAATGCAACTATATTTGATTAGGAAATATTTTCTCAGTGAAGACAACAACAATAAACTCAAGATGACATTTAGAATCTAACTTTTTATACCGGTCTGGTAGCAGAAACTTATAGCCTGTGTGCACTTGAGAAATCCTTGTTTGTGCTCATGCACAGTTAATTTTGGTAGGAAGATTTTATAGGTAGGAAATATATTTCAGGACACCAGAAATTACATTTTTGTTAAGGGGTATTTATCTACCACAACTTAACGACCGGTCTGTGAAAATAAAATGAGACAGTTATCCAGTCCGTAGCGCAGAAAAGGTTGGGGAACACTGCTTTTGAGCAAAGAGTGCTTTTGAACTATTTTGTCCTGTCGTATACTGGACACAGGGCAGGACAGAAAACTCCAGTGATTTCTTGGACGAGCAGTGAAATGTTTGCTTAAACCATAAAGAAATTCTGTTTACTGACAAACTAAATCCCTTTTATTTTCTAAGTTTCTACCTGGCAGAGATTTCCATGGCGTTGGGTCATCTGCATCAGAAAGGCATCATCTACAGAGACCTGAAGCCTGAGAACATCATGCTCAACAACAATGGTAAATATATATTTAGGTTTTTCTTATCAATTCTCTGTCCTGTCCATCTGTGTTTCCCTCATCCTGGGTCTGTGGTTCTGCTCCATCAGGGCATGTGAAGCTGACAGATTTCGGTCTCTGTAAAGAGTCCATCCATGACGGCACAGTCACCCACACCTTCTGTGGTACCATTGAGTACATGTAAGCCATCGTACACACACGGAACACGTGCAAACCTACTGCTGCCGCGAGTTGGTCCTGACATTTGTTTTTCTCTTCACCAGGGCTCCGGAGATCCTGATGAGGAGCGGACATAACCGTGCAGTGGACTGGTGGAGTCTCGGAGCTCTCATGTATGACATGCTCACCGGTGCAGTAAGTATGAAACACACACAGACCATTGTGTCCATCGGGGTCTCAAACTCAAATAAGTTGAGGGCCACCACCCATACTAACATTTCATTGAAGGGCAACGTCAGCTTTGAGTGTTCAATACAAAAGAAAAAAATTAATAAAACATCACTTTTCCACAGGTTCTGTGTAATACCACACTGAACCAGAAGGAGGCTGTGGATCAGGGTTTTGAGAGCGATAGGATTGACCAAAAAATGGAGAACAAATCTATAAAATATAACACTTACCATGTATTTACTGGTTAAGCCAACAATGCTATACTGCAGCAATATTTTCTTACCTATAAAATCTTCCTACCTGAATTAACTGTGCATGGGCAAAACAAGGATTTCTCAAGTGAACCCAACCTATAACTTTCTCCTACCAGACTGATATAAAAAGAATCTTGTATCAATGACTCTGCGTCATTTTGAGTTTATTGTTTTTGTCTTCACTGAGAAAATATTTCCTAATCAAATATAGTTGCATTGTTGATGATGGAATCGTAACCATTCTATTGGTCAGTTCTTTTGTTGATATGCGGCCCAGGGAACAATTCACCCATGGACCAGTACTGGTCCCCGGCCCAGTGGTTGAGGACCACTGTATTGGATGAAAGTGAATAGTGCAATGAAGCAATGTCTCCATTGCAATACATTTATCCCATTAATAAATCTTGTGGGCCATGCTAACATTGCTAACACGGGCTCCAGATGGCCCATGGGCCGCAAGTTTGAGACCCCTGGTGTACATGGACATGCTCTTCATAAAACTTTTGAAGTTTACTCTTGTCTCTTTGTGCCAACAGCCACCATTCACCGGTGAGAACAGAAAAAAGACCATTGACAAAATCCTGAAATGCAAACTCAGTCTTCCACCTTACCTCACTCAAGAAGCCAGGGACCTTCTGAAAAAGGTGAGTTTAAGTTGAGTTTCCTCGGTTGCTCATCGGAAGTGTAAGAAAAATGGCTGTTGGTGTTCGAACATTCTTTTCTGCCTCCCAGCTACTGAAACGTAACGCCTCACTGAGGCTGGGAGCTGGGCCTGGAGATGCTGCTGAGGTCCAGGTACTAAAATCATTTCATTCTATTTCATAGAGGAACAGTCATTTCACCTGCTATAACAAATTTCCAAACGTCTCCTCTAGTCTCACCCTTTCTTCAGGCAAATAAACTGGGACGACCTCCTGGCTCGCAAAGTGGAGCCTCCGTTCAAACCTTTCCTGGTGAGATTTTTATTTTTTCCACTGCTTTAGCCTCTTTGACCTTCCCAGCATTGCGAAGAAGACGTGACCTCTTTTTTTCTCTTCTTTTGGCAGCAATCAGCTGATGACGTCAGCCAGTTTGACTCCAAGTTCACCAGCCAGACTCCGGTGGACAGTCCTGACGACTCCACGCTGAGTGAAAGTGCCAATCAAATCTTCCTGGTAAGTGATGACTTCAGCACCTCCAGGAAATGACGGGGTGTCTGTTGTTCTTGGTCCCGGCTGTGTTTTGAGAAGTTACCCCAGATGATCCACGTGGTCTGTAGGTTTACACATACGCCATGGACCTTCACTGTGTTTATTTCACTGTTGACTATTTCTCTCCTTACTGGGTAAAAAATATATATACACAATATACAATTTTTTTTCTTTGGTTTTGACAGGATTTCTTTTTTATTTGCTTGTATTCCATTATTTTGGTCAGTAGAAGAAGAGAGTACAGGCAGGATTGGACAACTGGAGAAATGTTGACAGGACAGTTGTGAGACCAGCCATGATGGATGGATGAGACACTAGGAATAGACAGAAGACAGGAAGTAGAGCTGGAGGTGGAGGAGGTAAAGATGCTGAGATTCCCTTTAGGAGAGACAAGGATGGACAGGATCAGGAATGAGGAGATTAGAGGGACAACACAGACAAGAAGGTTTGGAGAAAAAGCTAGAGAAGACAGATTGAGATGGTTTGGACATGTTCAGAGGAGGCACAGTGGATACACTGGTAGAAGAATGAACCCTAGAGATGGAGGATACAGAGGACAGGAGGAGATGGAAATTGTTGACTTGCTGTGACAACCCTTGAAAAAGGGACAGGCTGAAAGAAAAAGAAGGTTCTGGTCAGTTGATCTGGACGCTTGTTGTCCACTTCTTCTAATTATTTGCTTTACCCAAAAATACCTCAGCTCTGACCACTGATTATATCCTTATATATTATAACCTAGAAATGAAACAAAGATGCCTCTAAATAGAACAGTGTGACGTTTACTTCTTCTCCTCTCCTTCTATTTGTGTTTTTTTTATCCAAACATTTGCAATAATCTCTGGACTTTTTTATTTTTTTTTTTTAATTTCAAAGGACGTTTTTCCAGGAATGGTTTAATGCTTCCCATCTGGATCAGTCCAGCTTGTTTTCCTGGAATCTCCAGTCACTCTCATACCACATTGCATGATACAGTTTGCTCAGCGTTTTCATTTCTCATCATCAGCTGTGGGTTGTTTTCAGAAAAAAAGGTCTTTGAAGAGGTGGACTCAGCTTCCCCGCTGTTTTTGTCTCCCACTCCTTTCCCCAGGGTTTCACATATGTAGCGCCATCTGTGCTCGAAAACGTCAAAGAGAAGTTCTCGTTTGAACCGAAAGTCCGCTCGCCACGGAAGTTCCCCGGCAGCCCCAGAACACCTGTGAGGTAAGTTGGATTTTCTTTTGTCTCTCCTTCCCCCCTTCACTGCCATCGGTCGTTTACAGATTTCTCCCAGGACAAGTCCCGCCCACATCACTGACTCATGTTCTGACCCAGTAAACGGAGCCGGTCGGGACCGAATGAACTCAGACAGTGTAAACATGGTCTCACAACGGTTAAACCCTTGAGAAGTTCACAATAATAAATCACACATTTGCTGAGTCAGTTAGTTTCCAGGATATAATGAAATAAATCATGCGTCAAACTTAAGACCCGGGGGCCAAAAGTGTCCCGCTAAGTTATTTTGTACGGCCCGTTGTAGCTTACAAAGCATTTTTTTTTAATGTTTATGCAGCTGAGTTTCTTAACCTGATAAATTAAAAGTTGCCATATTATACAGCCATAAATGATATTTATTACTCGAATAAATAAAAATTAACTGCAGTATCATGTATTAATACATTATGGAGTAGTTACATCTCTACGGTTTCAGTAGTGTAGTGGTTATAACGTTGGCCTAACACGCGAAAGGTCTCCCGATTCGAGGCTGGGCGGAAACAAATCTTTAGGGGCAGTTGGTGGCCTAGTGGTTAGGGGAAACAGACTTGGGTCCGCAAGGTCCCCGGTTCAAATCCCCCTACTGCTAAGGTGCCCTGAGCATGGTATCGTCCCCACACCCCTGGGCACTAGCTCAGCCGGCTGCCCCCTGCTCACTACGTTAATGGAGTAAATGCAGAGGCATAATTTCCTGAACGATACTCTCAAGTGATTAATAAAGTTCTAAAAATAAATAAAAAAAAATGCAGAATTAATTCACCCAGATAGCTTTGTGACGAAAAAAATCAATATTTTTTTTTATTTTACATCCATAGTCCAGTTAAGTTTTCGGTGGGAGACTGTTGGTCGCGGGGGTCCACGCTGGGGACCGGTTGCCCGTCGCTGCTTCCTCCCGGATCCGGGGAGCAACTTATGGACGTGTCAGCAGTGGAGCAGATGGATACGAACAGCAGCTGCACCTCGGAGGCCTCCGCTCCACTTCCCATCAGACAACCCTCCGGGATGAACGCCGGGCCGTACAAAAAACAGGCCTACCCCATGAACTCCAAACGGCCAGAACATCTACGCATGAATCTATGACATTGGGCGTGGCCTGTGGACTTTAGGATTCTTCCAATTCTCTTACCATTTTACCAAGAAAAAAAAAAAAGACTTGTAGAATAATTTTTTATATGGACTAATGCGAACGCTCTTTCAGCAGCACCTCCTTTTCTCTGCGCTCCTCTACGGCCCTGGCTCTGCCCGTGCTCCTTATTTTTATATCTCAAAGCCCTCAGTTCCTCGATGAAGCAAAATATCATTAACAAAATTCCAACTGAAACCATTTAAGAAAAATATTACTGTATGCAGCATGTCAGAGATAAAGTATGCAGGAATTTCTTCACCAAATCTGCACCGTTGACCTCCCACCTCTAAGTGGTGCTATGTCTAAAGTGTCCCAAAGTTATGACCTTGTTTAGAGATGTATAAAACTTCAGTGAGGCCAGTACTTTTGTATCTACTGAATACTGTGTTGCAAATTCCTACATACTTGCACATTACAAAAAAAAACCCGCAGCAGAGTGTGCACTCATTTTTTTTGTTATTTCGTGGTTACATTGTTGTCTTATGTTTTTAAATATTTCCAGTGGTTTTTGAAATGTATCATCTTTGTTTATCTTTTATCAACTTTTAGCAGTTTTATACAAATCATTCTCAGCTGCCTTTTGTCTACCTCTCATTTGTTTTGTTCCAACAACAGACAGAAATCATTCCCATGTTGTCTATTTTTCTATTACCAGTTTTTCCTCTTTCCTTAAATGGTTTCAGTCTATTTTATTCCAGGTTATGGGCCTTTTATTAAATTATGTGGTTTTATGATAACAAAAGTCTGTTTTTACACATTTGAGAGAGGTTTATATCTTTGGAAGTGGATCTGGCAGATGGTTGGGAAGCTGAAGGGTTTTTTTCTGTGGGTTTTTTGGCATCTGATAATGATTTACTGGTGCTCTTGGTCCAAATGATGTCACAACGTTACTGTTTTTTTTTTTTTTTACATTACAGATTTTTCCAAGGAAAAAAAAATCCTCTTCCTGTCAATAAATTGGATATAACAGCTTAGTACATTTTCAAAATAAAACATTTTAGATATATTCTTTTACTAGTGAAGCCTGATTTTCCTCAGTTGGAGAAAGTAAATTTGATGTGACCAGATTATCACTGAATGGTAGCCATGGGCCAGTACAGGTCTGCGCACCAGGGGTTGTTGACACCTGAGCTATCAAACATTATGTTTTTAAAGACAAAGTACTGCCAGTCACTCTGCATGAATGAAAATCTACACTGATCATGTAGAGTTTTTGTTGGTATGATCACTAGAAAATTTACTGCTTTTCCCACTGTTTTAACCTTGTTTTTAGGTTTAACCAGACATTTACAGAAGCAGGAAAAAACCTCTGTCTGAGGTCTTGTCATCAGAAACTGACCAAATCACAGACACCTGTCAGTAGCAAAGTAAACGCCAACCATGAGAAAAGAAGCTGTCGTCAACCTGGACCAATTGATATTGCTGGTCAGGGACCTCCTAGATCAGGGGTGTCAAACTCGTTCCTCGATTTTTGTTCCTCGGTTTTTGTTCCAAACTATCCACTGCAAACTAGTTGACCAATCAGCTGTCTGGAGACTCAGATCAGTTAATTGAAAATCCAAATCAGGTGTGCTGCTGGTTGGTTGGAACAAAAACCTGCAGCCACACCGGCCCTTTGTGGATCCAGTTTGATACTCCTGCCCTAGATGGTGACTGTTCATGTTTTTCTTACATTTGTTCAAAACGCTTTTTACTTTCATTCCAATTGTGCATCAGGAAGCAACTGAATGTTGAATGATTTATTTAGATAAGGCACCAGAATGTGTAAAATCACTTGTTTTTATCATAAATATTTTATAAACTTTCTTTCTACTCTCACAGATCTTCCAGAGAACCCTAACTTATTGATCTTGAATTAAGGTATTATTTCAATATTGGTATCAGGAAGTGGTTTTCAGAAAACTTCAGGTTCTATTACAGGGCTTCAACTAAGGGCAGTTACGGTGGCACTGGCTCTGTGCCCTTTTCTATAAGTACTGTGATTATGTACAGGAAGTTGTATTTTGTAAATGTTTTCACTCTTGCATCATGTTAGATCTTAATGATGTACATGTGCTTGAGCAGCGTCGAGACAGTTGGTGTTCAGACAGGGAACAACGCTTTTGAGCAGTGGTCCCCAACCGCTGGGCCGCAGACCGGTACCAGTCCGTGGGTTAATATACCGGTTTGGTAGTAGAAAGTTATAGGCTGTGTGCACTCCTTGTTGTGCCCATGTATTAATTCGGGTAGGAAGATTTTATAGGTAGGTAAATATTTTAGAACACCGGAAATTTTATTTTATTAAGGGCTATTTATCTGCCACAAATTAACGACCAGTCCGTGAAAATAGTACGTGACATTTAACCAGTCTGTGGCGCAAAAAAAGGTTGGGGAACACTGCTTTTGAGCAAAGAGTGCGTTTCAACCATTTTGTTTTGACATCTGCGCCATCCAACAGTTTCTTCTGTACATAATAAAGATGCATTTTACAATATTTGGTCACCAATCTTAAAGATTTTCAAATTAAGATAATCTCAACCAACTGCACTGCTGGAAATACTTGTAAAAAAGCTTCACACAATCCTGTCACTTGTATTTTGATATTGTTTTCATAAAACAAGTCAAGTGGTCAAATGTAGATCTTTATTGATTTCTGTTTATGGTTTGAAATGGATAAAGGTATAAATGAACTTATTTTGGTACAAAATAAAATAGATGTTTTTGCCAGTCTTTGGTTTTTACAAAAAAGAGGCTAGAAAAATATTTTTCACAAGAGTAGTAATATTTTTGCAAGGATAAGAAAAAGGTTGATCACATTTTTTTTAACCCTAGTTGTAAAAGGATTAGATTTTTATTGAATGTTTTACTTTCAACCCGTCTATGATCAGAGATGCAGGATGTAGATGCTGACGTTTGCATTAATACATGGTTACTAAATCAGACTCGAACACAAATGGTAAAAACACGAAATATCCTGTGTTTGTCATTTGTTCAAAATAGATCAAATCTGTATCAAATACTTTAAATATATTTCTTTTTTTTTTTTACCATATTTACAAACAATAGAAACAGGATGTGTCGCTTCACCAGGAACATTTATCTCAAAACCAAAGAGTGAATTTTAAAAGCAACACAAGATACAACTTAAAAAAAATTAAAAATCAAACAACACTCCTCTGCCCTTACTGACCGTGGCCCACAGTGTATGCAGTTCTCGGCTGATCAATCAGTGTGTACAACATGTGTCAGTGGGATTTGACAGTCGTGGGATAAAAAGAAAACAAAAACAAAAATCACATTCAATGCAGACGTAATACTAAGGTCCGAACACTTTCTTGCGGATCAGTAAATCTGCAGGTGTGGAGAAGTGGCTCCGTCCCTCCATTTGTAGACTTTGTCTGTGATGACGGTGCGACACAGCGGGCAGCTCTTCTCGCGGTTGAACCACAGGGCGATGCATTCGTCGCAGAAAATGTGCTGTTGAACAGAGACGGTGTCAAGTCAGTGTCAACTTCACAGTTGTCAGTGTCTGTTCATAGGATTTTGTGAGCATGCAGTATGTAGTACACCCCCTCACCTACAGGGGGTGCAGTTTTTACTCTGTGATTTATGAGTTGCATTTCCTGTTATGACTGATTGGCCATGAGAAGTTTGAGATGTAAATCGAGTGTTGTTTTTACCTGACAGAGGAGAGACCGAGGCTCTCTGTACTCTGCCTGACAGATGGGACAGATGTCTCCAGCCTCGCTGCACTGACCTCTACTGGCTGCTGTGTCTGTGTGCTGAGGAACCATGAGAGGACAGGAAGCATGTTAGAACACCTGTTGAAAAACTTCACAGCCTCTCTCTTCAGTTCACCCACCTCGCCCTGTAGACAGAGCTTCACAGTCCTCCGTAAAGATGACCACTGTCTGTACAACGCTAAAAGCTGAAAGAGACATGGACATTATTGTCAGGAGACAGCGTTAATTTTTTCAGTCGTCTGACAGGTAATGTTCCAGACCTTCAGTATGAGGTAGAGCAAAGCCAGCAGGACTCCCAGTGTGAGACCCAGGGTTCCATCAGCCTCCTGGTAGATGACCAAGTAGCGGAACCACTGAGCAACTGGAGCCATGGCCTGGTGCACCTGACCCAGCTCCTCAGTCAGCATCAACCATCTCCCCTGGAGACATAAAAAGACAAGTAAGTAGGTGTTTATGTCCAACTGACGAAAATCCAACAGGATGAGAATCATTTATTGTTACCTGGGTTCTGTAGGACACCAGTGAGGAGGGAAGAATCAGAATAAGGCACTTGATCCCCATAAAGAGGAACTTTATGCTGAAGTTGGTGATGCCAACTGACCATAGAACCTCCCAGAAACCCAATGGTAGGATGGTTGGACTGAGGAAGATGAGGCTGAAGAGGATGTAGTTACAAACTGTTAAAGTCTCATAACATACACTCCAGCTTTATAGAGATGATTTGCTGTGACCTACCTATAGTAAAGTGACTCTGTGGAGAAAGTGTAGTAAAGCAGCAGACTAGTGGAGAGCAAGAAGAATAGCAGCCACAGGCAGCGTAGCTTTGAGCGATGATTCTGCGAACACAGAGATAAAAACAGTATTGCAGTGACGTCAAATTAATTCGTCTCATACTAACATCAGTATGACAGTAGCGACAATTAAAAAAAATCCTGTGAACAAGCACATTTGCCCACGGGTTATCGAAGTACAAAAGCATACAGCACAGGTTTGACAAAGATGTTTCGTACATGTCGCCTTCTACGTAGGGCCAGCTAGAAGGCCCTGAGATCGCAATCTTGCGAGATAATTGGTCTGAGTGTTGTAAACTAAATGTGCTGTGTCCATCCACTCACTGTGGCAGATTGCACGGTACCTGACAACACTAGCTAGCTGAAATGATTGGTTTTTATCCACGTTTAAAGTATAAATGTGTTTTTATGAGTATGTTTAGACCAAAAGAGAAGGCTTTGGTGGCCCCCAGGGCCCACCACTGGTATTGCAGAGTGTGAGCATTAAACGGATGAATATTATAAACAATAAGACTATAACATACCTGTAGAAAGACCTGCTTCTGGATGTTTTCATTCACATATAAAAAGGTTGTAAACAGGCCAACACCAATAGCTAAACCTGGAAATCAAAACAAAGACAAATGTCTACTTTTGTTTACCAACAGAAAATTGTGTTCAACATTATTTTTTTTCCCCTTGTTCTTACCAAGAAGATGCTGTACGAGAAGTTTAGCACACAGTATGATGACGAAAGGAAGACTCTTTTGGAGCCAGATGAAAAGACAGCGAAGCTCTGAGAAGGAGGTGCTGGGTTCCCCTGAGTCCAGATCCGAGTCAGGAGAGTCATGTTCAGGCTCCGGACTGGAATGATGATGATGTTCCTGGCTTTGTCCATGTGAGTGGGAGTGACTGTGGAAGCTGCCCCTAGACCTCCTGGAGGACGTGCCTCCACTGGACTCGCCGTGTCCTCCAGTCATGGGCACTCGTACTTCTTTGCCGTCTGTGTTTGCAGCTGCTGCGGAGCCTGAAGCTGGTGTTCTGGTGAGTAGCACTGGTTGAAGAGGTAGTGATAAACCATTCACTGCATGCGGGTCTTGTTCCCCCAACTTAGGCTGCATTACAGTAGGAGACTCCCTCAGACTGTGTCCTCTTCTAATATCACTCCTTCGACACAAAGACAAAGCACTGAAATTATTACGTTTTTTTATGCGCATGTAAAAAGTATTTTACTTATCAATTTTTACATGGTTAAAATCATTATCCCCTGGTGTCAACTGTCCCAGAAGAAGCGTGTCAGCTAAGGTGAAGGGAAAGGTTTACAGGACACTTGTAAAACCAGCCATGTTGGATGGATTAAAGACACTAGGAATAGGTAGAAGACAGGAGACAGAGCTGGAGGTGGAGGAGTTAAAGATGCTGAGGTTCTCTTTAGGAGAGACAAGGATGGACAGGATCAGGGATGAGGTGATTAGAGGGACAACACAGAGAGGAAGGTTTGGAGAAAAAGCTAGAGAAAGGGAAAGAAAAGACGACCAGTAATTTTGAGCTATTCATCACATTTAAATTTTATATAGTAATAAAACAGTGCCAGCTTATATTTAAGTGGAAAACCTAAAGTACTAATACACACAACTATCAGTTTCGCACCACAATATATACTACAGACATCAGGGTAACAAGCTGACACATTTATTCTGTGATTCGAACGAACAATTGTCTAATATTTCCGGAAATGGTGAAAAAAAATTGACTGAATTACAACTAATGTCTATGAGCCGCTACTTTATCCACTAAGCAGTGTCATTTGTAATAAAAACACGACGTTCAGTAGACTCGTACCTGTCAGGGACATACGGTTAAAAAAAGGTGATATAAATCAATGACAAATACGGCTCTGCTGTAATGCTCAGTGACGTAAACAGAAAACTGTTATTCTAATCACTAACCAATATGTAAAAATAAAAAGCAAACTAGTAAGTTACTGTTGTAGAGGAAAAGTCTCATCTTCCGTGTTCAAGCATCGATCGGTAAACAGAGTTTGGTTAGCATTAGGAGCTAACGGTCTAACTTCCGGCTCAGAAAGCTCCAGCTCACCTGTCATTCTGCACCCGGAGTTTCATGGTAAACTTTCAGACCCCATGTAATACACCGTCTCCAGTCTAAAACCTAAGCATAAATAAAGGGAACACAAAAAGGAAAGCAACTGTTTGGCTTTTCGGCTTAGCTACAAGCGACACATTCGGACATCTTGACGTTGTTTACGACGTTAGACGTGCTGGACTTCTTTTGTTGGACTTTTCGCAGCGTATCGGCTGTGGACTGCTGCTTTGCTGCCCTCTACTGGTAATCCTTTGGAATGACATACACGCTGAGAATTCGAGGTATTTTTTTCACAACTTAATGTCCATTAATTATAAAATACAATAATAAAAACTTGTTATAGATTTGTTGTTTTTCAGATTTTTGACATCTGTTTGAAATCCAATTAAATTTATCTTTATTTAAATAAATACATTATTTAATGCTTTTATTTATGCTTAGAGGGACAACACAGACAAGAAGGTTTGGAGAAAAAGCTGGAGAAGCTAGAGTGAAATGGTTTGGACATGTTCAGAGCGTGAATCAACCAGCCTCCAGCTTGTCACTGAGGTTCTTTGCGCATAACACGGCTCATAGTATAGGGTAGTGTGATTTGTTTGTTGTTATTGTTACTCAATAATTGATAAGTAGATGAAGATTAAATAATTAACATCAGTAAATATATAAAGTAATTTCAAATATTATACTAAATGAAAGTATTATAACCTGTATAAAATTTTTATTTCAACAGTAACAAAAAGTATCTGTTAGCATCAAAATTCTGGGATAAATTCTTTTGAATACTGTATTTTTTCTCTTTGACTGGAGACGTTAATGCACAGATTGAGCCTAGTTTATAGGGATCACACACTGAGTCTAACACATTTTTTGTGTGAAGCTTTCATAAAATGTCAAAAGTTTCCTTCCTGGATCTTTATCTCTAATCCCTCCAGTGTGACCCGCTGTTCCTTTGACACATTGTGATCTGAGGCAGTTTTTACCAAAGTGCTTTGACCAGTTTGGTCCCCCTGTCCTGACACCACCTACACCTTGTACAGAGTCAGCTATTGTGTTGAAGTGAGGTTAATGTACTGCAGCTGTCAGAGCGGTTCCCTGGCTCCATCCCTCGCCCTGTAATTGTGTTATTGCTCTATAGAATTGTCAGTAGAGTTGTACTGGCCCAGTCAGGACATTGGAGCCGAGTCTGTGGAGGGAGGTTAACTCCACTTATAAATTGCTATCTGCCAAGATGAATGGAGTTTGCCAGGCAGCAGATGAGGAGAGCAGTGACCTGACACAGCGTCTGACAGAGGACGTAAATCCTCAGTCGTCGCTCTGTTTTTCTTTCTGTGTTCACGGTGTCAGCTCTTTACTTTATCTGATGTTTCAACTGTGGCTCTGCTTTTATTTTTTTAATGCAATGCCTCATTTATATACAGGCACCTATTACATAAACATACATTATTTAGTTATCCCAAATAGGATCATCAATGTTTAAATATATATGTGGAGTTTGACTAACCCAGTGATTCTTAACCAATGGGTCGCAGTCCAAATTTGGGTCGCCAGTATCACCTAGAGGGCCACAAAAAGTATTTAGTTTTGCACCTTTGGGCAACAAGGTCTGCACGACAACAAGACACTGATTAAGCGATTCATTTTATTTACAATCATTTGACACAAGAATGTAGAGTGTAGAATTGTTAATCTTCTTATGGCTTGTCACTTTTTAGTGGTTGCCTCAGCGAGTCAACATTTTCCATCTCCTCCTGTCCTCTGCATCTTCTACTCTAACTCCAACTATCTCCATGTCCTCCCTCACTGCATCCATCAATCTCCTCTTTGTCTCCTACCTGGTAGCTCCATCTCTAGG
>JAFBJS010005043.1:209977-225611 GCA_016785265.1 Paraplagusia blochii
ATCCACTGTCCCTCCTCTGAACATGTCCAAACCATCTCAATTTGTCTTCTCTAGCTTTTTCTCCAAACCTTCCTGTCTGTGTTGTCCCCCTAATCACCTCATCCCTCAGCATCTTAAACTCCTCCACCTCCAGCTCTGCCTCCTGTCTTCTGTCTATTGGTAGTGTCCCTAATCCATCCACACTCTTCTATTGTCACACATAATATATATATATATATATATATATATATATATATATATATATTATGATCAGACTTTCTTCTGAGATCATTTGAGTTTATTCTCCATTCATTTCTATATTGAAGAATAAGGTCAGTAGCTTCACTGCAGCTCAAATAGAAGTCATTATAAAGACGTGAATTTCATTCAGGGATTTAAGGCCGACTCAAGGTTTCAAGGTTTCAGAGGTCTTGCACTTAGATGTCTTGTAATTGGTCTCAGACTGTTTAGTTCTTAATAATTAACAGGCTAATTTAAACTGGATCAAGGTTCACTTATTTAATTACTGGGTTTAATTGAAGGTCCTGGACAAACCATAACGTCCATTTCTCTTTCTGTCTTAAGACAGTCCTTTTCAGGCTGTTTACATGACATGATTTCAACAACCCTGCATCACATCTCAATAGCCTTTGACCATGTCTGCTTGTTTGTTGGTGTAATAAATGAATGCTAAAATAATAGAACATATACTGTATGTAGTGGAAAAATGTGCCTAGGCCAGTGACGTGAACCTTATGTTGTTCCTCGTCTCCCATTTAGTTTATGTAAAATGCAGTATGTGCTGGGGGTTGAAACACTCAGAAACACTCAGGCTGGTTGCAGTTCACCTAATATCCAGCAGGTGGTGGTGTCATATAATGTACTAAAGACAGTAGAGAGCGATACTTACAGTCTCGATTATTAGTGTATGGATGACTGTCGACCAATGGATTATTATCGCGATATCTTGACTGTTAGTTATAAAAATTCACCGTAATATAATTGGTTTTTGATGTAATTAAAATATACTTACGCAGCGGAGGATGTTTGTCTGTCTATCCGTCTGTCTTTCTCTCTGTCTGTTTGCCTTCCTACCTGGCTATCTGCCTGTCAGTCTGCCAGTCTGTCTATATCTATGCATCTGTCAATCTGTCTCTCTGATTTTCTGTCTGTCTGATTGTCTGCCTGTCTTTCTGTCTATCTATCTATCTATCTATCTGTCTGTCTACCTGCCTTCATGTACTGTGTGCCTGTCTGTCTATTTCTATCCATCTGTCTGTTTGTCGGTCTTTCTCTCTGTCTGTCTCTCTTTCTGTCTGTCTATCTGTCTCTCTGCCTATATGTCTACCTTCTCAGCTCCAGACAGATGTAGAGGTCTGTGCCATGCGGTTCTCTCAGCTCCTCCTCATTGGTCAACCATCAAGGTGGACAGAACTGTCTGTGTGATCTCTGGGCTCCTCTGCTTGTTTCTCAAACCCCATCATCTCCACCCAGACACTCAGTGAGGTGGACCTTCTCCTCAGTCCATCCATATTTAAGGCCCAGGGCGGCTGCTCATCCTGTGGCACAGATATGCAATCAACTCATCCTCTCTGTCCTAATAGATGGGTTTCATTGTGAGACAGAGAGACAGAGAAACAGCAGCTTCCTCAACCATGACGCAGCCTCTACCTCGTCCCTCTGATAGATGTGAGTGGAGGAGATCTAGGACACCGCCTTAATGACGGAGGCTGCTGGTTATTCACCGTGGATCCGCATCACTGCTCACATCTTGTTGGAGTGGTGACCTAACACTGGTGCTCACACAGCCCTGACGGGACCCAGAGTTCTCACTGGTCCTCACTGGTCCTCACTGGTCCTCACTGGTCCTCACTGACAGGACGTCAGGTACATGTGTTTATTGTCACCACGAGGGATAATGGTTCAGCCTTTAACTGCACATTAATATCTATATATTGTCCGCTAAATGTATTGGGTTGTAATATGCATATATATATATATGTGTGTGTGTGTGTGTCTATATAAATTTATTTAGTAAATTTAGTAGTATATATGTATAAATATTTATCTATATATATATATATAGATAGATATTCTTGTTAGAAATATATTTTATATAATTATTTATTTGATATATTTATTTATATATTTACCTTATATATTTATTCATTTCAACTAAAGTCATACGCCACTGAATTCCATGTTTTTTTTTTGATAATTTTTAAAGCATATTTTTTCACTTTTTTGCAATATATAAGATCTTCTTCATCTTACCCTATCTTTATTGATTTTTTTTATTAACTTATTTTAATTATTATTTATATTTACGGCAACCTAACTATTCTCCTCAATATTCTAAGCTGCTTTGGATTAAAGTGGCTGTTTAATGAAATGCAATGTCCAATATTTTCATTATTTCTGAAACAAAATAAGAATTTCTTAGACGAAGAAAAATCAGTATACAATACAAGAAATTGCAAGAAATAACCTGAACACACATGATAATGACATTTGTAACAATCCTATTTTATTGTCCCCTAAACACATCATAAGGATTCATATATAGACAAAAATATTAAATTACATTACATTACATTACATTGTAATGCATTTGGCAGACGCTTATAACCAAAGTGACTTGAGGTACAATATAATAACTATCACGTCTCTACTTCTTGATATATTTCCTATCCTGGACTATCTTGGAACGTAACGCTTACAGTAAAAGTAAAATCATTCAAAGTAGCATCAAAACCTTGCTTTATTAATATAACCTGGCAAAATTATCTTCAATACACGCTTTGAATTGACGGCATGAATTTCTTGCAACAGATTTTTTCCACTTCCCTCTCCTGTTACCCCTGCTAGCTGCAGGCCAAAAGCCTGTGCAGCCATGCCACTGCTAATAAATTCTCAACTCAGAGTAGCTGCAGCAACAGCAGCAGCAGAAGGCCTGCATTCTTCAGGAGCGAGTACTTCCCCTAATCTGCCCTGGAGATGGTGCAACAGTTGACCTGTCTGGTAGGGAGGGAGAGAAGGAGGTAGGCAGAGAAGGGAGAGGGGGCCCCCTAGTGATACGAGCATGATGTGTTTGTAAAAACACGGAAAACACTCTTGTTCTCCCTTAAGCCAGCTTGTGTGGAGATACTCGGGCTGATCTTGGCAGATGTGTTGATTTTGCTGCACACAGACTAACAAACAGCGTTGCCCTACCTGCCACACCGACTTTTTTCCCATCATGCCCAGCTCTTTATTTCCTCACTGGAGAGTGTGTATTTATGTTGGAGAAGTCAAAGCAGCAAAACAGAGGATGAAACCCTGGAAGGCCCCAGAAGAGTAAATGTCTTACAGATGTGTGTGGCAATGTAGTCTCTTGTGTAAACCAGAAGATTCTTTGTTGGCAAATAATCTTCTGGTTTATCGTACATTCCACTGGGAATGTACGATAATGTCGGACGACTGATATTTGTTCCCCTAATTTTAGCATATTATGCAATTTCTGTCGGGATCGCTGTTGTTTTTCTCTCTGATGATGAAAACCCAATAACGAATGCTTGGGTTTCGCAAATGATGCGGCGTAACCAATTCTTTATTAAAGTAAAAGTCACTAGATGGCAGCATTGCAGCACATTTTATCAATTTCCGGATAGTTTTTACACAATAAATAAATATTATCATGCCTATCTTGATATATTGTGACATCAGAATTGGAATCTAATTGTTTGGACAATATTGACATATCAGATAATAATTAAAATTCAATATTATAATAACATCCCATAATTCAAAGATTCTATTAAATACCTATTTATCCACACAATGAAGAAGATACTAGTCCCACCTGAGTGCGTCTGTACCAGGGTTGATGCGATATTTACACAGACCAGACCACTGTGATTGAACTCCTCTCTGCTGGTCTCTAGTTTCAATTGATTGTTTTAATTTGGTCTGTAATGATCATGATACCTCCTGCCTGCAATTAGTGCATGTGCGTGTATGTGTGGGACTGGAGCTGCATTTAATTACTGCAGTGGACAGATGCTGTGTGGCCCAGCAGGAAGCTGCACAACTGGAAGGATGCAGAATTCTGTGTGGATTCGACGATAACCTCGCCAACGAGGCAACGAGATGTTGCTCAGTTCCCGTCAGTGTGGTTCCCTGCGTTTAAGCTTTTGAACTGAGCTTTGAAGGAACAACATTGTATTTCCTCTTTGAGTGAAAGTGACAAATTGTCCAGTTCTTAATTCCTAATTCTACTGAGGAACGTCTGCTCGTATGAAAACAGTGTCTCCCAATGATTCACTCTGAAGACAAAGTGTGGTAGGTGTTCATATGACCTCCATCTCACTGCTTAGTGGTTTAAGACAAACCATCCAAAGTTTAAAGTTTAAGGGCAAGTGAGATAGACAGATAGGTATATAGACAGACAGGCAGATTGGGGGTTGAACAGACAAGTAGGTAAGTAGATGGGTGGATGGATAGATAGATAGATAGATAGACAGATAGATAGATGGGTGGGTGTTTGGGTGGATGGATGGATGAATGGTTAGCTAGGTAGGTACGTAGGTAGATAGATAGAGAGATGGATGGATGGATGGATGGATGGATGGATAGATGGATAGATAGATAGATAGATAGATAGATAGATAGATAGATAGATAGATAGATAGATAGAGACCTATTTTAAATTACCTACAGAGGACGGTCCTTTATGTGTGGAGATGGATGGGGAAGGCCATGTCAGGGTGGAGCAGGAATGAAACCCAGTGGCTGCCTGGGTGTTGTACTGACAGGATGCTCCCAGCCTTATTTGCATTCACTGCAGACTGATATCTGTGCCACAGACCTAACCAAGCCCACCACCAGCTTCGCCATGCCTCAGGGGAGCGCCTGCTGCTGCCACTGCTGATGCTGCTGCTGCTGCTACTGTCACTTTCACTCAGGAAAGATGTTCAGCACATAAAAATAAGACCAAAACAAAAGAAGCAGCAACAACATATATAATATATATATATATATATATATACACACATACATATATAAATATATATATACACATATATAAATATATATAAATATATATATATATATATATCAACAACATTTGGACAAGCAGGTAAGATGGTAGGATATAGTGTGGGTTCTATCTTCTTAAAGAACAGTGTTTCCCAAGCTTTTCCAAGCAATGACTCATATACAGTGACATCAGTAAAAGGAACTCAGCACATCAATAAACAAAACTCAACTAAAAGTTTATGTAACACAATATAACATTCTTCTAGTTTGAATGACCTGATAATTGATTAAAATCTTGCCCTCTTTAGTTGAAGTCAACGCTGATATGGTAGCAGGAATTGAAGAAAGGCTCTCACAAAGATCTTTTTCATACATATCTATTTATCTGTGTGTGTGTGTGTTTGTTTGTCTGTCTGTCTAGTTCTCTGTCACTGTCTTTCTGTTAATCTATGTGTCTGTCTGTCACTGCTTGTCTGTCACTGTCTTTCTGTCTGTCTGTCTGTCTGTGTGTTTATCCATCCAATAGATGGATAATAGACAGACAGACAGAAACTGTCTATTATCCATCTATTGATTGTTTGATTGATTTATTGATCAATTATAATTGTTTAATCTTAGGTCCCTGTGGTCCAGACCCATTGGTATCACATTCAATTAGAGAACTGTTGTCCTTCTGTGTCCATCCATTGTGGACCCCATGTATCTCATCAATGTTCTCTCTCTCCCTCAGCCATCAGTTGAACAGGTCTTCACAAAATGGCCTTTTCATGCGTATCATAAATCATTAGATGAAGCCCCTCCTGCTCCTCCTGCTCCTCCTGCTCCCTCCTCCCAACAACCAGTGAGTACGTACAATTATTTGTTCACTGCTCTCTGGGAGGCCTGACCCCCACCTTAGTTTAATTATCTGCGAGGTGTTTGATGCTAATTTGAAGTGTGAAGCAGGTCTCCTAATGACGCCGCGATCCCGATCACGCCGCGCTCCTGCAGCAGCAGCAGGATTGATTCCATTTGTTTTTCTCAGTCATTAAACCAATAATATCGGTGTTGATTGCAAAAAAGCTAATTACAGTAACCACTGCTGGAGTTTCCTTTGCGGTGCAGAATAAAACAATCATTACGGAGGAGCTGAAGAGGGTTTGGTGAAACGCCCCCTGCTGTTCGCTCATTTTCTCCATATTTTCTCCCCGTCACTGAAGCTGTTTCCAGGGAAAAGTGGGATTTTATTTAACGCTGCCAATGGGCTGTGCATGAGGGATGACATGAGATACAGGAATTCTTCTAGACAAATGACAGGGCAGAGTTCAGCAGATATAGATGTTATTGTCATTGTCTGTGTCTCTGTCCTCCTGTCTGCTTGTCAGTGTCAACCTGTTGTCCTGGGTATTTACACCTTCACTCGGATCATTGTTCAATGGTGTCTGTGCTTTAATCCCACAATTCTATCCTCCTCCTGGTTTCTACCTGGTTATTTGATCTGTATTTGGGTTTAATTTCCAGATTTTTAGTAATTTAAGCAACTAGTTAAAGACTATGTGATGACTCAATATATACAGATACAGTGTTGGTGATGACTGGACAGAGACAGACAGGCAGATAGATGGACAGACAGACAGATAAATATTATTGATAGAGTCTTATTAATATATTTTATTTAGTCAATTTATGGCAAATATGAGTAGTATAATTCATAGGCGTAGGTGGGCCTGGGCCCGCCCACTTGTCAGTCAGGCCCGCCCCATCCAATGAGAGGGCTGATCAAACTTGGCTCTAATACTTTGGGGTTGTCCCACCCTGATTTTTTCAGGGCCCACCCTTTTTATGGGTTCTGGCTACGCTCCTGGTTATAAACCTAGTGGTTAAGGACAACCCATATATTGTCTTGTGGACACACCACCCACAGAAGGCCTCATAGTATGGACCAGTGTGATTTGGGTGGTGCCAGCTGCCCCTGCCACGCAGCGACGGACAAGCAGATGAAGATGAATGAATGAATAATTATTGATAAACACGTGTCATTATAAATATTCTAATTTAATCCCAGATTATGTAAAATAAATATTCTCATCTCCTT
Organism: Paraplagusia blochii; assembly: GCA_016785265.1. Taxonomy (NCBI): domain Eukaryota; kingdom Metazoa; phylum Chordata; class Actinopteri; order Pleuronectiformes; family Cynoglossidae; genus Paraplagusia; species Paraplagusia blochii. The sequence goes on from JAFBJS010005043.1 coordinate 217,047, forward strand.
GGGTGCACTTTGTGCATTTTTCATATCCTCCACCAGGAGGATATATAGAGAGATTTTTGGGCTAACATATTTCAGTACGTTTTTGATCAGCACATAAGGCAGGCCATCCTATAATTTTTAACGCGAGAAAAAGATTCTTTTTTTACTGCATACAGTATGAAAAAGTAATAATAACTTTTGTATTATTGACTGTAACATACAAAAGGAAAACTTCTACTTAAAATAATGGATGATGTATTTATGGATCCCATCCTAACATGCCAATCTCAGCTTCTTTTTTACCCATGTCTATACTTTTCCTTTACACCCACTGTATCAGTGTGGCATCTAGTGTACAATACATCTATGGTCAGTCATTGACAGGAAGTCTTTAACATTAGCATCAATAACATCTCTGACTCTGTCCTTCTGTACCGTACTGTACATATTTGTCCCTTCTTGTCTGTTCCTCTGGTTATTGCTCTGGGCCTTGGCTGTGATGGTGGATACCTCAGAGATAACAGCTCAGCCTTGTTTCTCCTCCTTTGTCCTCGGGGACAAACACTTGCTCTGGAAATCTCTGGTTAACAGGATCGCGAGCGTCCCTGTTAGTTACAGCCGCCGCTCGGTGTTGTCTCCACCGCTGGGGGTGAAAATCTTATGTACCTGTTAAAGTATGTGAATCAAAGTGTAAATGTAGCTCTGTACCGTCCACGGTACTTCCTGTAGGGTGTAGGGACAAGATCATGAGTCAACATAGTTGATAAACAAGCATCAAAAATGATAACCAGAATACTTCTTCTTCTCATTTTGGCTTGTCCTTTTTTTCAGGGGTTGTCAAAGTGAGTCAACAATTTCCATCTCCCCCTGTCCTCTATATCCTCAACTACCTCCATGTCCTCCCTCACCTGTCTCTTATACACATCTAGATGTGTATAAGAGACAGATCCTAGAGATGGAGCTACCAGGCACGGGACAAAGAGGAGCTCCAGCTCTGTCTCCTGTCTTCTACCTATTCCTAGTGTCTCTAATCCATGCATCATAGAATACAAACTAAATAAATAACTTTACAACACTGAACTGGCTGCATCTGGGCCCCGGGGCCTATGTTTTTCCCACGTCAGGTTTAGCCTGATTGCTGCTGTCTCTAAGAGTGACTGCTTTTATCTCCAACTATAGGATTGTATACACTGTTAGTTCAAACACACACTCCCAAATCCTCATCTGTAATTTATGCAATCACTGCTCCTGATTTGCATACATTAGCATAGATCATACATGTAGTGGCTGCCAGCAAGGTCACTGATGAACCACCGCCTCTTATTAAAACAGGAGGATAACATGTGTCATGGCTGCCGGAGAGAGCACAACTGATTCACGTCAGGATCCTCCAGCAGGCGGAGATGTTTTGACACCTAATCGCACAATTTGCTGCTGTAACTGCACCTTCCCTGCTGCAACTGCTCGGGAGAAAATTCACGGACCTCATTAGCAGTTCCGTGCAGAATGCAGCAGCAAAGTTTTGCCTCGCACTAAATGCCCCCCAACAAAGGACCTTCTTTGTCTCGTGTGAAGGTATGTGAGCTGGTGACGAAGGGGACAGAGCTGCAGCCGCTGATGTCTCTCATTCCTCTTCCTTCTGTCCTTGTATCCGTTTCTTCCCAGCTGGTTAATATGCATTTCATTAGAAAAGCCTGCTGTTGGAGAAACACGCTCTCCTGGTGCGTCCCCCCCGTCCCCTCCGCCTCCTCCCTGCGGAGTCACTCCCTCCAGCGTTAGGCATAATGATTACCCAAGATGGCAGCAGGTCCAAGCCCACTTTCTTTGTGGCTGGATTTACTTTGAACCCAAAGAAATAGTGGGTCATTCAGCCCGGGCTGGATGTTGATGAGCTTCTCTGAGGTTGTTTGCTTCCTTTCACCCCCCCCATGCATGAGAAAAGGCTGGCGCTGTCTTTAGTCGAAGTGGGGCAGGCAGAGATTATAATCTGATTTAAAGCATGTCAGGGATTGTGAATAATTTCCTCATTACCTCCACCCTCCTGTCATTTTCAGGGCATATTTAATATAACAAGAAAAAGGAGCGGTCTTGTGTGCGTCTCTCTCTCTCTCTCCTCGCCGCTTGAGGAAGGAAGAATTACTCCTTGCAGATGTACGCTCTCTCCCTCACGCCCTCTCACTCACTCTCTCCATCTCTCGTACTTTTCCTCTCTCCCTCTCTCTGACCCCCTGAGAGCTACAGCTGTCACAGTGTCACATTTCCCATCCATAATTGAGGAGTGTGCACTGCACAAAGCCCATGAAACCATGTCAACCACTTCCAGTTGCTCCTGTTAAATAATCAGGCAGAACCAACAGTGCCAGGGGGGGGAGCATGTGCCTGTGCAGCTGCCATTACCACGGCTTGTGCAAACAGTCTTACCTTCATCTCAACCACACATAAATAAACCCTCTCCAGATCGACCCAGCACCATTTCCTGAGGATATATAATATTTCCTAAAATTCATCTGCAGTCTGTTTTATTTTCTTAATTTTCTTCTTTAAAAACCTGCTTTCTCTCATTTCCGTACCTGCGTCTTGTACTACACTGTCTCATTCCTGACCGTCTGCCGCTGTTAGAGTCTCGCAGTGAGTGTCAGGGGCCGACGGAGGTGGACAGCCGTCCAATCACCACTCCCCTTTCAGGGTCTTGGTATAATTAAGCAGCACCGCCTCTGTGCTTAGCAGAAATGAGTCATGAGTGTGAGGTTACGCTTACACTACTGTGACATTATCTCCCCTGATTATTATCACGCTCACCTTTCCCTCTGTGGGTGTGTTTGGAAAGGCTGTGTGGAAACACACAGAGTCTCAATGAGACGCAGGACAAACAACAGAACAGGTTGCGTGAGTGCAGCACATGTCCAGATTCCACTGAGTGCCTGCGCTGCAGGCTCCCGACTGTTTTAAAGAGAGCTCCAGCCCAGAAGTTTCAACATCTGTAATGACTGAGAGCCGAACAGAAATGGTAACCTCCCACTCCACAGGCCTCTGACAGCTGTGACGCTTTCTGGATTTCACTGTCTCCCCCCGGTCCAGTTCTTTACAGGAGCTGGGATTAGCTGAGTCCAAACAGCTGGCGAGTTATGACTGAAGAGTGCGTGCGGCGGCGGTGGAGTGGTTCAGACATCCACCACTCTGCTTTTCTGTTAATCCTTTGAGATGCTTATTAACGAGGAATTACTGAAGGACGCTGTTTAATATAATGTGACATTAGCAGAGCTTTAGTAATGACTCATAATGTAGAACAATATTGGTCCCAGGGGTCGTTGGTCCAAATCCTCCTTTGGCATATAACAGAGGCAGTGAGACAATAACAGATGATATAACAAAAAAAAGTTCAAAACAAAAAATAATAGAGTTTGAGCTCTTGAACAATTGCTCCCTATTTTCCATGAGTGGGGCTCGCCCCCCACTTTGAGTATCACTACATTAACCTGTCTTAATCTGTTGAACATCAGTTTACTGGTGTTGTCTTTCAGGAAAAAAAAATCTGCTTTTTATCAGATAATTTCCAAAGTGATATGAAGAACGATCAGTTCCGCTGAAGCCATTGTTATACATCTGTAGGAATTCTCTCAAAACCGATCTTGTCCAGGTTTCGGGACATCAATCCCCCTTTTTAGTGCAAATGCCTTCTGCTATAGATATAGGAGAGGATGGTTTTCCTGAATGCATTCTTCTGTGTCACATTTATTGGCTCCAAAAGTCCGTCCATAAATCTACAAACACAAAAATGTCCAAATCAGAAGAGACAACATGGACAGTAAAGGCTGTAACATAAAACTGAGACGGAAGCAATGATTATATATTGATGACACTGACTTCTGTATCGCATCAACATTGACTCTGGACCAAAAAAACCTTAATATTATAAATTATAAATGTCTGTAATTGTCATTAAATTAGAATTAAAAATTAAAATTTGAGTTTTCTGTTATGTCACAAAAATTTATTGTATTTACCACCAATACTACTGTACCAATCCTGCCAGTAGGGTCTGCTACAGGGGTCTCAAACTCGCGGCTCGTGGGCCATTTGCGGCCCGTGGAACAATATTTTGTGGCCCTCACCTTGATGTGAAAGTTGTATTTATAATAATATTTTATAGATTTGTTCTCCACATTTTATGTTAAATTCTATAGTTCTCAAAACCCTGATCCACAGTCTCCTTGTGGTCCAATGTGGTATTACACAGAATCTATGGGAAAGTAATGTTTTATTTTATTTTTTCTTTTGTATTGAACACTGAAATCTGACGCGGCCCTTCAATGAAATGATGGTGTGGTCTTTCATACTGGTGGGTCAACTCCAGTACACATTTGATGTGATGGTGAGGTCCAAATGTATGTTCTCTGTGGGCCATATTTGGCCCCCGGGCCTGAGTTTGTAACATTTGGTCCAGAGGAAAAAAAGGATTTATCCTGAACAATATGTTTATATATTTGGGAGTTTGACGCAGCCAGTGTCTCTCATATTCTTCTCGTGTCCAACATTCCTCTAGACCTGGACTTAATTATTCCCACCTCAGGAGTTTACGGACACACTGTTGCAGTAAAATAGTAGTAACATTGTTTATTGATGCAGCGCCTGCATGGACCAACATGATGTTAATTCTGAATGAGTCCTTCCTCTGTAGCATTAACATTGAGAGCCATGCATACATTCTGAAAGAGCATAAACCATTATTCATTCACTTTTCCGGGCCTTTTTTCCTGCTTAGCCTCAGAGACGATCCGGAAAAACCTGCAGGCTATGAATGTGTGCTGGCCCACAGGCTAGTGTGGATGGTTCAGGAGGTCCAACGGAGACAACTCAGTGATCTTTCACGTCATTTTTGATAATACCGTGCACTCCAGTGGTTTTAAATTCCTGACAAAAACACTGCAGCCGTGCTGTCGGAGTGCAGCGATAATCTCTGAGTCATCGATCCTCTGTGCAGGAGCCGCTGCTTTGTTGTTGTTTGCACAGACATCAGCAAGACCTGAGAAAGGTCAACGGCTGCCGCCGCTGAGGAGAGTGAAGAGACCGTCGTCTGCATACGTGCACACCTCGCAGAGACCTGGTGCCGTGGATTTATTTACTCTGGTAAATGACGTGAGTCATCGTTGTGTGGAGAAGAAGGAATTCAAGCAGACAGAAAAAACTGAGGAGCGTCTGTGTTTTCCTGCCACTCAGTCCACCTTAAATGAACAGGATCATTTCTAGATTTCCACTTTTATTTGTGATGTTCGGCTTCTGCAGCTCCTGGTCTTCAGATTCTGACTTATACATATAATTTCAAGTGAGAGTGGCTCCCAGACTATTTCTACCTATTGGTACATATAATGCAAAGCTTCTGTTGAAAATTATATTAAATAGTACAACAATTATTCAACACTTAAAAGAAAATATAAGTCTATTGTATGATATATATCACTGTGTCTTGCAATAGCTTTTTCTGTCCTCAACTTTATATATGCTTTTACAATTTATTTTATGTTCTATATTATCTAATTTATCATCAATTATTAATTTATTTGGGTTTATAGCCAAAAGTCATTTAAGGTGCATGTTATTACAATTTAAAATGATCAGGAAAATGTTAAAAAATGTGTTAATGAGTCATTTATTGAAAATGAACTTTTGTTTAAATTTTTGATAAAATTTATATAATTATTTATTATTCCTATTATTAATTATTTTAAATATTTGTTTTATATTATTTAGAGTTTTGTTTCATCTTTTATTTATATTTTATTATTTATTTTATTTATTCATGTGTTATTTTTATTTTATTTTGTATTTAATTTAATAATCTTTTTAATTTTATTTTAAGAAAGATCTTTTATACATTTTTACTCTGTTCTATCCACTGCCTGAACTTAAGTTTGTTGGCTATATATACCATTAGTTTACTATTGTATAAACTTGTTTTTGCTTCTGTTGTCCTTTCTCTCCTTCCTGATCCTGGACGTTTTGACCCTGTCGTCTTATTTACAGGAGACTCAAGGTTTAATCACTAGGTGAAGACATGAAGATTCACACCAGCTGAAAGCTCCAGTGAACACTGGTGCTGCTGGTTTATAAAGATGCTGAATGACAAGCCCTCAGCGTAAATTTGAACATTTTTTTTACACTTCTGTGCATTTGTTATCGGTTATCTTAAAAACATCTGTTTTCAAATTAGCTCCAGGGGCTCATCTGCGCTGGTACTTTCCGCCTGGAGCATATTTCAGTATTTTATTAGTTGCTGTGTTTGTGCCAGGAGTGACTAAAAGACAGCGCTGGTGTCTTCTTTATGGCCTTGCGGATGAAAAATGTTGTTTTTAAGACCACGTCCTGTTGTCCACCCACTGCTCAGAATAGGATCTGAGAAACACTTGTTTTATGAGCTTCTTTTGAAAAATGAACTTCTTTACACACTTTGGATTTTCAAGTACTTAATAGAGTGGAGCCCCTAGATATGAAATCCCTGAGATAAGAGTTTTTAAGTTACAAGTAACCAAGAGTTAGTTGAGAATATTCAACTCAGCTCCAATTTTCCACCTGATAGTCTTAGTCATGGGGCGCTGTGGCTCCAACTGACAAAGATTGGTCGATGGTTTGACCAATCAGCTGTCTGACTGGGACCAGCTGATTAAACCTGTCAACTCAGGTGTGCTACTGATTGGTTGGAACAAAAACCTACAGCCACAGGGCTGATATTTTTTTTCCAAAGATTGGGCAGGACCTTCAGGTGAGTCCCAAGAAATTTCTTTTGGGTCGCCTTGCATCATGTTTCCTTAGAGTTCACACGTTTCCCAAAATCACTGTTTTTGGTTGTGTAAAACTTTAGTAATAATTAATTTGATATGACTAGGGTGAACAATAAAACATCCTCATTAATCTTCAGTTATGGGGTGGCCTAGCGGTTAAGGAAGCGGCCTCGGGTCTGCAAGGCTTCAGGTTCAAATCCAGGTCTGACAACCCATCTAACTTCCAGTGGACACACCTCCTATAGAAAGAATCACAACATGGAACAGTGTGATTTGGGTGACAGTCGTGGAGACTGTTGCGCGCCTGATGATACATAATGGGAAGAAGTTGAATAAATAATCAATGATTTACCAGATTCTCATCCTAAGCTTCTCCAAATAATCAGATTTTTATATCATTAATATATTTGTTTATATTGTTCAGAGAGAAGTTGAGGATACAGAGGACAGGGTGAGATGGAAATTGTTGACTGTGGTAACACCTAAAAAAAGGGACAAGCCGAAAGGAAAAGAAGAATATATTTGTTTACGGTATATTTATATGCAAATGCAATCGAGATACAAGTAAATAGACAAACTACTGCTCCTGTAACATGGTTATAGAACTCATATCAGTAAATACAATGTGATCTGTGCAAGATCAACCAGATTAGGATTAGAAATTACTCATTTGTGTAGTAAGAGGAACAGATTGTGGGATGTGTTGTCTGCGGTACGGTATGAACTGTTCGCTGGCTGTTTGGTCCTGGTGGTTCCACAGTGAAGGACTACTTCTACGTGTCATTTGTGTGATGAAATGTGACATGGCAGTGGATGGAGGGCACATCATGCTCCTGTACGCGGTGTGTGTGTGTGTGTGAGTGATCGCTCTCTAGACCAGGAAGCTGCAGCGCTTATATCTACGTCTTGTTTAGAGGTCATGCTGTATATCAAGGAACACGGAGGGGCGGATGGAGGGGACGCCTGCACAACACAGTGATTATCTGACTCAAGTGTTTATTCAGGGGGAATCGTATTAGAATACCAGCGTTGGCTGATTCTTATTTACAGCCCGTGTATTTCTCTTGGGCAAACATATCTCATCTTAACAAGGCAGTTTAAAGGGATTATTTTGCCCCCTCACCAGGAGCCTTTCTTGCCATTATGTGTGACAGGATTGTTCTTAATGATTTCCTCGTGTGTTTGGCGGCTCACCAGTCAAGGTGTCCTTGACTTTGTCGGCTGCTCAGCTGCCAGGAGAACACTGGAAGAACAAGATACCCGCGTGTGCGTATCCTGTTCTACTTGTGCACGGCGGTGTGTAAGCGCTTCTACTCGCTCCTGTCTCTGATCTGAAACAATCTCTGGCTTCATGTTACTGAGGCCGAACATCAATCTGTCACTTTGACTTTGCTGTGAACGGATAAAGAAAATGTGTATTTGTACCAATATGAATATAAGTGATGCATCGAACCAAAAACAAAAAGAAAATCATTGCAATTTATGGCTGTGGCTTTGAACTAATTCAATAAAATCAAGACTCTGCAATTGCTTAAGTTGGTAATAGTCAAAATAATTAATTTTTCACATGTTGAGAATGAAAAATCAGCTTCGATTTTTACATAGAAAGTCAGAATAGGTTATCATGCTGTAATTTTTTTTTTTTTTTTTTTACAGTTGCTGCTCTCTTTTACCTGTGTTCTTCACTTTTCCATCTCAGCACTATCCATCACAGGATCATTTTATTGCACCATATGACTTTTAAACTATATCTACATATTTTGGCCATTCTATTGGTCAGTTCTTTTGTTGATATGGGTATGGATCAAGT
>JAFBJS010005043.1:244754-254896 GCA_016785265.1 Paraplagusia blochii
TTGTTTTTTTAACCAGTTCAGCAGCATTTTAATCTTAATTAAACCATTGGCAATACAATGACTACAAATGTCTTCCACTGCTGAGATGAGCCTTTGACATTGTAAAGAGATTTGCTCCTTGTATGAGAATTTGATCCTGTAGCTGCTGCTTGTTTCCCTGCTTGCAATTGTCTTTGAGGCGCAGGCCTTGTCCCAGTCATAAACTTTACTTACTAGCATAAACTGTCTTTGGTTCAAAAAAATGGAAACATAAGTAGCTCTCTGTGGCTCTGCAGTGTTATAACAGGTGTGTAATGTTGTCAGTGCTTGTTCTTAATCAACCATAAAACACTAAAATCTGCAGTCGCCTGTTTTTTAAAAACATATCAAGCTACTTTGATGCTTTCCAGAGACTTAGATGCAACTTGTAAAAAAAAATATTTTTTAATGAGCTCTGTATATTGTCACATTTCTATTCAAAATGTGATTTGAAGGATTAAATTGACATGTGTGTAGTACGTAACAGTTGATTATGTAATGCTTATTCCCCATAAATACTGTATCAACATTGAGAGCTGGTATAGTTGATATGACAGGAGCTGCAAATGCACGGGAGGTGAAAAATAGGACAGTAATGCAAAAGGCGGGGATTCGTAGCTACTGCTGATGGAGGCTGTGGTTGAAGGCTCCTGTATTTCACTCATGCCTGACCCACAGAGCAGCATCATTAATCACTATTTAATGCAGGGGTCTCAAACTCGTGGCCTGTGGACCATTTGTGGTGCATGGAACGATATTTTGCGGCCCACACCTCTTTGTGAAAGTTGAATTTATAATAACAATTTTATAGACTTGTTCTCAACATTTTACAGTAAATCCTATAGTTCTCAAAACCTTGATCCAGTCTCCTTCTGATTCAGTGTTGTGTTACAACGAATCTACGGGGAACTGTTCTCTTTATTGAATTTTTTCTTTTGGATTGAACACTGGAAGCTGACGTGGCCCTTCACGGGAATTGATATGGGTGGTGGCCCTAAAATAATTTTAGAGGGTGATTTAGAGGGTTTACTAGTGAAATCTGATTTAGAGGGTTTACTAGTGAAGTCTTAATGTAGCTGCTAACTCGAGAAATAAACCAAGTGGATGTTTTAGAATCACAGGATGTCATTGGTCATAGCACTTGTCTCTGCAAGAACAGCTCTAGTGCATAATCACACATGACAAGAAAAAAACACATTATACTAAACTCTTGCTTAAAACATTAGATATTCATATTTTTCTCCTCAACTCTATATTTGAAATACTTTTGGAGAAAGTTATCATTCAACACAACTATTCTACCTCAGCAGGAAAAGAGTCGTGAAGGTTTTATTGCAGCTGGTTAAATACTGTTCATTATCGGAGTCAGTTTCACAGAGGGATCACTGGTTAAAACCTTCCTCATCATGTGAAATGGTCCTTTGTACAAGTTGACCTATAACATGGCCAATTTATTATTTATATAGCTGAGGAAACCTAAAAAAAACGGCAGAACCATAACCCTTAGAAAGAGTAGCGGAATCATTCATTAAAATAATAGTCGTGTACTTAAACCAAAGTAGTACTCCCTGGTGACCGGCTCAATGCCTGGCTGCCGGCTGACTGTGAGAGGCCCATAATCATGTCCTAAGTGTGAAACCAGTATCCGGGCGGAGGATGGGTCTGTCTTGAAGTCTATAGAGCAGGGATGGCAAACTTTTGTGAACAGTGGGCCACCATTGGTCCTAAAATTGGACACGAGGACTGAGTCCAGAGCAGAAAGATGGATTGATTGTTTGAACTAAGATTAATGGCATGTAAAAGTCATGAATAAAACCCCAAAATGCTACTTAAATTCTAATCCATTTCTAATAGCTTTGCTGATGTCATCTACTAGGGAAACACATTATTGCAGGGAAAAGGCAGATGTATAATGATAATGCAAATAAATTATTATTTATATAGACAAGGTTTGTGTAATAAAAAGTTCAACAGGCCACATCTGGCCCCCATTCCTTAGTTTGCCCATGCCTGCTATAGAGTCTTTTCAGAAAAACACTCTGCCACACTGAAACATGCAAAGCCACCATAGACCGGACATGGTCAGCAATGTGGTGGGGGGTTGTTCCATGTTGTAAATGCCGGTCGCTGCCTCTGATTTTGGTTTCACAGTTAACCGTTGTCACGACCCTCCCTTTGAATTGTGTGCACAGATGTTTGTGAGTAAGATGCAGGTGTGATGTGGTGTTCGTCACACTCTAGCAAGAAGGAGAAGCCTTGCTGCTGCTGCAGCTGCAGTGTGACACACAGACCCAGCTAGGTGTGCTGATTTCACGTAGGAATTTGTTCACAGCATTTGTAACAGCTTTTAAGTTTGTTAGTAGACGAATCGCTCAATTGATGCACGGGCTGCTTTGTGTTCTGGCGATGTTGCGATAACCTTAACAGCCACACTAACAACACCAGCTACTATTGACTAAGTGCCAAGAACAAGCAGTCACCAGCTGTTTGTTAACAGAAGACACTTGACAATGTTCAAGTCTTATTTTTTAACAGGTTGGTAATTTGTATAAGGTCACTAGACCTAACTCTATGCAAAGTTAATTTGTGTATTCAGCCCAACCCAACCTAACCCCTATCACAATCACAAAATCACACCCAAATAACCTCACCTAAATTGGCACTGCTGCGATGAGAACACAACGTTCACTGTCCATCCACACTCAGTTTTATGGCCCTCCAGGTTAGTTATTTAAACTATAAGCAAAACTCCAGTTAACTGTGTATATTGTTGTACGCTGTTAAAGGTGGCAAAGACGCGAAAATCTTACGGTGAAGAGACAAAAATCTTTCATGGGAAGTTAAGCTGGGGAATTTTGGAATTATTTCAGTCATACACCAGCAGGTTTTGTTCTTTTGGTACAAGGCTCAAATGAAGCAGCGAGGTGTTAATAATATATACATATATATATATATATATATATATATATATATATATACATACATACATACATACATAATAATGGGATAGTAATGTGTTGCAGTGACCATCTTTCATATATGTTCCACCCTTTAACATTATGCGCTCCCCGTTCGTTTTAACATAAATACAATGGCGTGGAAAAGGCATAGGTATAATGATAATATCTATAAATTATTTAATTCAGGCAAGGTTGGCGGGCCACATTAAAAAGCTCACCGGGCCACATCTGGCCCCTGGGCCTTAGTTTAGTTTAGTTTAGTTCCGCCTTACCACTTCTAGCTTTCCTTGTGCGCTGTGAATGTAATTGTAGTGTACTTGCAGAAAATCTAGTTGATGATTATGCTACAGTATACTGTATCTTTCCTAACTGTATTTAAGTTGAGGGTAAATTTTGTAATTTCCCTGTTTTATTATAAATTTAGGTTCCAAGTTAAATTTCAAAACAATTGCAACAGTATTGTTGATCATAAAATGACAGCTTACATAATGTATTATGTGAACGTCATCATTTATTTAGCAAGTTGTTTTCTTCTCCGAAAAGGAGATTCTTGCAATTCTTGTTCAAGAGTCATGTAACATTTATCTACATATATTTGAATGCAACAAAACAACGGCAACAATCGGAGGGTAAAATGCCCTAAATTGAAATGTTGACCTATATTTAACATTTCCTCTTTTTCTCCTTTTGTTTCTGTAGCAACAGTATGCACACATCTTTCCCTCCTACATAATTTCTCAACAAACACTTTTTAAATCACATCACACTGGACTTGTATACCAGTTTCTCTTGAGAAACCCGTGCTTTGTTACTTCTAAAAGCACCACCCCTTTGACACATATCACCAATGATGAATGCCAATTCACAAATCTCTCTTTCATTATAATATAAAACAAAATTCTGCTGCACAGGGTGTTCCTGTAAATCCCCTTTGTTGATGGCTGCTTTTTTACTAAAAGGTCAACAAGTGAAGTATTTCTCTAAGGTTTAAAAAAACGAGTATGAAGTATAAAGAAGTGTGAAAGTAAGTTTTAAAATGATTTCCAAAATATGTTGGAATACAGTTTTATTTCAAAAGGGGAATTAAAAGTGTTTTTTGTTAGAATGTGTCAATCCATTCTTCAATCAAATTTCACCTTTCATGATACTTTTCACAGAATTCACAGGAAATGAAAGTCTTGGTTTCTATTTTTATTTAACAGTCCGCAAGTTGAAAACCACCCGAGCTTATGTTCCTTTGCAGCTGATACTTAGCTTTTTTTTTTTTTTTTGCGTAGATCAAAAGTTTGTATTGAGTGGGCAGTGAAACATTTTTTTTCTACAACTGTGCTTCTCAAAATATCCATACAACTAAATTTCCTGTGTACAGTTTAATTTACATGATATCTTTGTTGCACTTGAACAGTTTGAATCTTTTTTGTTAGTATTTCATTTGTGTTTATTGTTACATATGATTTATATAGTACGTTTTTTACACCCTGTTTAATAACGTGTGGTTGTTTACTGGGTTGTGTGACACGTCATTTCTGGGTATGTAATTTCTTTGACATTCCTGTAAACATTTGTTTTCCAGTGTTGTTGAATCTGCCTTTTTCTTCTAAAAGACAAACTAGCACTATTTGTAAGGGAGTCATTTCCAATCATCATGTTTACATTTGCTGGTCAAAGTCATCTGGTACAAAACTATTTAAAAAAAGATTAGGATTTGGGTGTAGGGATGTTTCTGTTTCCCTTCTTACTCAGGCTTGTCAGTCGTCCCACACTATGTCTTTTACTGGGCTCGGCTCTCCATCTGTCATCAGCTTGGCCACATGAAGTTAGTACTGCTTAAAACTAGGTACAAGTTTAATAAAATTAGGTTGTTTCCTTAAGACAGTTTGGTTTGCCGGTTTTTGTTTGATAAAGGATCTACTTGTTTAATTAATCCTGAGATTAAACAATTGCTATTTCAAAGTTACTCTTATGCTTATTTTAATAGCAGTGTGATACTTAAACCCAGTGTTTCCTAGCCTTTTTTGCACCATAGACTGGTTAAATCTCCTGTACTATTTTCACGAACCGTCGTTATGTTGTGGCAGATAAATACCCCTTAATAAAATGGAATTTCCAGTATTCTGAAATATTTTCCTACCTTTAAAGTCTTCTTACCTGAACTAACTATGCATGTGCACACCAAGGATGCACACAGCACACCAGACCGTTATACAAGGTTAGAATCTTGTATCAATGACTCTGCGTCAATTTGAGTTTATTGTTGTTATCTTCACTGAGAAAATATTTCCTCATCAAATATAGTTGCATTATTGATGACAGAATCCTAGCCATTCTATTAAGTTCTTTTGTTGATATGGGTATGGATCAAGTGTAAGTAATAGACAGATGGGGCCAAAAGGAAACATTATTTCACTGCGGCCACAGACTGGTAGCGGTCCCCAGCTCAGTGACTGGGGGCCACTGTTTTAACCCTTTTGTACAGAATGGTTAAAGAATAACATTTCAATGAAGATTTTTTTATAAACATGAATTAATGTTCCTCAAACAGGTTATATTGTGTTTGGTGGATGTTTTTTGCACATGTCTGTTTGAAATATTGGATTTAGGTTCAGGGATTTGTACAGATAGGTTCTAAAGTGGAGCTGTTAGTCTTCAGGCTGCAGACTGTTTTATGAAGCCTCTTGGTTTCTCAGCTGTTAGACAACAGTTGAAGCTACAAACAGTGAAGTGTTATCCTTTAACACTTTAGAACCCTGCCAGCCATATACTCCCTATGGGGTTTTTTCAGTATGTTTTCTCATCTCTCAAAAAGCTGCGCAGTGTTTATAACAAGGCAATGCGCACACACACACATACACATATACCCACAACACTCATCCATAACGAGGACTAAAGTTGCGAGACCTGCTTTACCAGCACTATTTTTGCATTATGTATTGAGCACATATTTTTTATATATTGAAGTACTTGAAGCGTGAGCTCAGGTTAGTTGGCAGAAGAAAAAAAACAAGAGCAGACTGAATACTAATTATATTGACTCTGTCAAATGTGTTTGCATGACAATGTCGGGGATTTCTAAAGTTGCAACCGTGCACACTTGACACTCTTTCCTGCCTTCCCTCCTTGTACAGGCTGACTTGACTGGGATCAAATGGAAGAGGTTTGTGTGGCAGGGTCCCACCTCTGCACCCATCCTTTTCCCTGTGACAGAGGAGGATCCCATTCTATGCAGCTTCAGTCGCTGCCTGAAGGCCGATGTGCTGAGTGTATGGCGGAGGAGTCAGCGGCAGGGCCGGAGGGAGCTTTGGCTTTTCTGGTGGGGGGATGACCCGAACTTCTCAGATCTTATCCACCATGAGCTTGCAGGTAAGGCACTACCTATATAAATTCCTTCTTGTGTATCACTACCTTCCAGCCCCGACAGGTAGATTTGTTATTGCAGTCGCAAGTAAAATCCATTGCTGCAACATGATATCAAAGCAACCACACTGATTTATTTTTCTTTGACTGACATATTAAGAAGGCAATGGAGCTTATCCTTTCAGTCAGAGAATTTATGTGCTCATTTGACTGATTTTTGTTGCTCAACCCAAGGTTGTGTTGTAAAAACAGCCATGGGTGGTTAACATAATGAAAGTGTGAAAGACTCGACGATTGCTGAATAAGAAGTCCTTGTTGTGGGGAAAAAAAAGAGATGGCAAAGTTATTTTTATTGCTATTATTATTTTTATTATAGCAGTGGTGACTGTGGAAGAAAGGTGAAGAATAGAGTACAGGCAGGATGGAACAACTGGAGAAAAGAGTCAGTAGTGTTCTGTGATAGAACAGACCAGACCAGGATTACAGACAATAACAACAATACAATAGGCAGAAGACAGGAGGCAGAGCTGGAGGTGGAAGAGGTAAAGATGCTGAGATTCTCTTTAGGAGAGACAAGGATGGACAGGATCAAGGATGAGGTGATTAGAGGGACAACACAGACAGGACGGTGTGGAGAAAAAAAACTGAAGAAGCCAGATTGAGATGGTTTGGACATGTTCAGAGGAGGTTCTACATTGGTAGAAGAATGAGCCTAGAGATGGAGCTAATAGGTAAGAGACAAAGAGGAGATTGATGGATGCAGTGAGGGAGGACATGAAGGTTGTTGGAGTTACAGGTGAGGCCACAGAGGACAGAGTGAGATGGAAATGGTTGACTCGCTGTGGCAAACCATGAAAAAAAAGGGAACAAGCCAAAAGGAAAAGAGTGTGTATTTAACACTTAAGCTGTATGTATAAAGAATCAACAAGAAGTGAAATGAAGTATCAGAAATTGAGTTGAGACTCAAAATAGCTCAAGCCCCACCGTGGCTTCAGGGCAACCGAGTAGAACAAAAAGTTAAATGAATATTCCACTCCAAACTCTTTTCTCCCTCCCTTCAGTAGTAATGACATTTCTGATTGACAGTTGAGGAAAAGCTATTTTTAATAATACATTTCATGTATAGCTGAAGCTTTGGTGTCTCTGCCAAGCAGATCCCGCGTGCACAGACCTTTATTACGGTCTAGGTGGCCTGAAGTGCACTGAAAAGGAAGCTAACAGCTATTTTGGGCTGCCTGTTCAGACCTAATGGGTTTTTACTAATAACCTAATAATAAGTGTCTGGTTCTGGGCCCTTAACAGAAAATACTGCATTTCAGGAAGACCGTGGAATAAAGAAGTTAATTTTGAACCTGTTTGGTGCACTGCTGTTTGTTTTGCCCTTAATAATGCGTTTCACGTCAATTGCTGTAGCAGTGGTTGTCTCGTATTTCTACGTCTCTGTGCATGGAGACGTTCTCCCAGGATCTCTTAGTCACTCTTACCACTATATCTTCCACAGAACTTTTGGCCTTCACAACAAATAATCTTGAAATTACTCAGCTCGACCACCGTTTCACTTTTGTAGATATCATTCTATATGTGTGTGAATTTGCCTTTCGTAGCCGTGAAACTGCTTTTAGTGAAATAAGGCCCAGCTTTCTGTCTTACCTTATCTTGCGTTTCACTACTGCTGCTCAGCTGTCTCTGCTCGATGGCTTGTCCTGTTACTGACAGCCGAGACGAGCATAAAAACAATGTTTGCGTCATTGCCTATAGGATAAAAAGGTTTCTGCGGTCTTGTGTAAGCAGATGGAGCCAAACTGCTCCGTCAGTGCTTTGTAGCCCTCAAGGTAGGACAATTAAGTTGCACAGTTTCACGTTTGCTCCGTGGGTGAGGAAAAATAAATCTAGAAATAACAGGTAGCGTTGGCAGATGAAACTGATATAAGGATACGGAAAAATGAGAAGGTCTAAGCCTCTGACACATGGAAAAAAAAACCCTAAAAGAAGTCTCATTTATTTAACCTACTACTAATGTACATGTAAAAGAGGAGTTGTGCATAATAGAAAAATGTTAAATGTAATGTAAGTAATGAAGTGGCTGTTATGTATAGGCATGGCACTGGGTAGCCTGAGTGGAAATTAAGGGTTGGTAGCAAGTTCTGCTGAAATATATAGTTGATAGATAGTAATAGTATATTTAATGAAAAATACGAGGGCAGACGCTTTGAGTTTTATAGCATGAATACTTATATATACTTGTGTAAAACTTGATATGTTAAAGTGGATATAATTTACGGTTTTGAAAATCTAGGAACAATAATATCACATTCTGAAGTGGTTATTGTTCTAATTGTGTTGTCGAAACACAACTAAGACAGTTTTCAGGTCTATTTGTTTTCCTTCGGTGCAAGAGTCACTGATGTTCTCAAAGCACTTCTGTCGGATCATTTCTAAAGCCTACTGCTCTCCTCACGATCTCCATCTGAATTTTGTCGTCTATTGTCCATTTTAGCCGGCAAAACATCTCTTCCCTGTGGTCACAGAAGAGCTCACACATTTGTTCTTCATCAGGTGGTGGGTGAGATCCATTCAGATGATAATGATGGGCAAAATGCTTGGGGGGAAGGGAGAAAAGGTCACTTAAATCTCACCCGTTCCACCACAGGATGGCCAGTGTCTAAAGGAAGAAAGGGTTCATCTAACAACCGTTGTTGGGAACCTCAAATGTCTTTGTTTTGTGGATTTGGGGATTTGAAAAAAAAAAACCTTCTCTGGATTTGCAAGCTTTAGATTACTTTTGATCTTATCCGAACCCTTTAATGTGCGTGTTTATTTAAATAAATATAAAATAAAGACTGTCAATCTTTACACCCTTACCATAAAACAATTAGTCAGTCTTCTGGTGAGCACAAATAAGCACTTAATAAGATCAAGATGAGAAAAAGAAATTTGACTCTCATAAGCATTTGGGGGCTTTGGTCTCTTTTGGTGATACGTTAATAGATTCGTCATAAAGCTTTATGGATTTTTGCTTCTTAAAGTTTATCAAAAAACCTTGAGACCAAATGCTAACTGTCAGATTTCAAAACTAAAGGATTATTTTATTTGTAATGTTTTGTCATTAGAGTCCCTGAAACTGGAGAATGATTAATTCTGCAGAAAACTCAAGTGTAAATCACAATATGTTTGTGGCAGATCATCTCTTTTTTTGGAATAACTGCAGTTTCAAGTTTTTTTTTCACATGTTTCCTCATAGTGTAAATCACTTGATCAATGTTGAGGAACTGTAGCTAGGCTAGGGCAGGGGTCGGCAACCAGTGGCTCCGGAGCCACGTGTGGCTCTTTCATCCTTCTGTTTTGGCTCTCTGTGACTTTGGAAAATGAATAATAAGTATTTCATTCAAATTTTATTTTATTTTAGTTTGTTGATTTTAAAATATAATTCTGATATGTAGTAAACTTGTAACATTAAAGTAAAACGTTTTTAATATTTTTATCGGCCAAAACAGGGGTTGGTAACACGCAGCTCCGGAGTTGCGGCTCCGGAGTCACATGCGTCACATTTCGTCTCTTTTCGTCTCTTTTCGTGATTTCACCATACACGCTGTCGTGGAGCGTGCACGCAGACTGCGGAACAGAGCGCTCTCACCTCTTCCCACCGTCATAGCAAAGGAGGAGATGTGTATAAGAGACAGGAATTGTCTGGATCTGACCTCTGACTCCAGATGAAGGTTATCCTGAAGGCTAATCTTGAAGTTTTAAGATTAAAGTTAAATTCCTTTTTTTGTCATCGTGACATTGTGATTCACACCACAGCACACAACG
>JAFBJS010005043.1:264634-325541 GCA_016785265.1 Paraplagusia blochii
ATTTTTTTTTTTTTTTTTTTTTTTTGCACCCCAAAACAACATTTTAAAACTATTATTAAACACTGTTTGACTTTTTTTTTTTTTTACTGCTGTCAGACCAGTCAAACCACCTGCAATTTGTTTGGTTTTCACCATCATAGTTACTTGTAATCTATTAAAGTGCCCTAGCGTAAAAGTAAGACGGCGTCCCAGTGGGGGATGGAGGGGACGGAATGTCTCCCCAGAGAGAATTCATTCTTGTGGGTGGAATAATGATGGTTTTTATGGTGGTACTGGCAACTTACCATCATGCAATGCTATGCCAGAAGGAGATGTGTGAAAAAGATCCAGGGAATTCCCGCTGTCATTGTCTAGTAGCTAACTGTAGATTCTTTTTGTTTGTTTTTTTTTGTCCCTTAAATACAAGAAAACATTAATCTGGAGATTTGCTAATACTTAAAACTCTAATAATATTGGTTGTCTATTTATTATACTTTAGTCTCTAATATGGCTGCTCAGTGAATGAGTGAGGTGAAGCTCTTAGAGGTAAAGCTGGCAAACAAAGAATTAAACAATAACATTTTTTTTTTTTCTATGGTAAATTAAGCCAGGTTTGAGCCAAAATGAGATCATGACAATTGATGGGAAACATGACGCAATGTGTTTACATGGTGTGGTTTAAGAGATGAGTGCGGACTCACTAAAGTGAAAGTGCTGTGTTCAGGGAGGTTTGGCGTAGTAGACCACCTACAGTAAGTGTGTGCTGCAGCAGTTACATAAAATGACAGCAACAGATTTTAACAGTACTATAAAAACTTAATGAAAAGCATAATAAGACCTAAATATTTAAACCCTATAACCTGAAAATATAAACTAAAAATACTCATTCTCTGCGTCAACAGTATTAGAATTGTAGTCCTCACTGAAACCAAACAAATCTTACCAAAGATTCTAACTGCTGAATTTGCTTTCCTGCTTATGATTTTCACCTTAGTGTTGCATTTTCAGAATTGCATTATTCCCACCTACTGGTATGCTATTATTTATTGCTGTCCAGAAAAGGCCCAATAATTGCCAGGGGAAACAAAACAAAACAAAAAACATTTATTTATAGATTCATTCTGTTTTTCAAATATATCACTTTCTTGCACATTGAATCCACCTGGGAATATAATCTTGAATTTCTATTGTTATTGCTTTTGGATTTTTTTTAAATCCCTGTATCTCTGTGTTGAATAATTTTCTTTTCTTTTAGTCTTCCAAAAAAGTTCCTGTAAATCAACAACTGAAAGATTAGAGTACAACAAAGTTGCAGCTAAGTTAGGATTAAAAAGTTATGACATTTTTTTTTATTTTAAGTTGCTTTTGTCTGTTGCATTTACTGACATATGTGGGTTTTGTTGTGTGGACAAGACACTTGTTGCTTGTTATTTAAATTAATATTCTACATGTCAGTTTAACCTTGAGTGATGAGATGAGTGTAAACAAAATTTTTAGGCTTTTTTTCATTCCATAGTGAGCGTGTCAGTGAAAATGATACATTTTAAAATATAACTGCTGTGCTTATTTCAATTCACAAGATGTGTTTTTTTTGTATAGGGCTTAGAGGCACCACAGATGCGATTGGAAACAGTGGATGTTCCTTCTAATCAGTTGATAAATTAGCGTTTAGAATCTCCATTCTCCTGTTCCTAGAGGCTGTTGCTAGCTGACAGTGTTTAAAAACCCTCAGACCTGAGTCTGTGTTGAAATGCTTACATCATCTCCTCCCTCCCTCCCTCCCGTCTCATTTTAGCACCATGTCTGTGGTAAGCAGTAGGCAGCAAACAGTCTCTTAAATAATGATAAGGTGTTTCGATGCCTCCCGTTGCTCACAGCACCTCCACTCTAACAAACAATCACAAATGCTGAACTGGGTTTTTTAATATGAAGATCTTGCTTTATCAGTCTTGATGCAAATGTTTGAAAATTGAAAGACCACTTGATGTAATTTCTCTATATAAAACCAGGTTCCCTGATTGATGAACCGGTTGAGGTTTCAAGGCAACTGACAAATGCGTCCATTTGTGTTGATTCAGTTAAGAAGAGTTGTCTTTGTCTGGAGAGCTGGTGGCTGCATGTTGCATTGCGTCTCTCTCTCTGTGGGAACCTTCTACTGTTAGGTAGGTAGAATGCTTCAGGAAGCAGGGACGAAGAGACAAAGACATAGTGTGAGAAGGAAAACACAAGACAGGGCGGGAGGTAGCAAGGGGTCTTGCGAGGCAGTGCTCCTCTTGGTTGTCATGGCAGCAGGGAAATGCACCCTGAGATTGTGTTTCCAAGGTGAAGAAGGATGCTTGTGCTCAATTGGTCAGTTAGCTAGATGACCCACCTCTAATTGGCTTTGTTGCAGAACTTCAGAGCAATATTAACTTTTTGATGTTTCAGTTTTAGCAGGACAAAGAGGAATTATTTTCTTCCATCTGCTCATAGGGCTTCACATTGATATTTCAGGGTCAGAAATAAACAACATTTTTCCATGGTGTATATTTTTAGTGTGTGGTGTAAATCAGGTTGCTATAAATGTAGTGATATATATGTGTGTGTGTATATATGTGTATATATATGTATATATGTGTATTTATATATATTTATATATATATTTATATGTGTGTGTGTGTGTATACTGCATGTATATGTGTATGTATATATTTACAGGCATGCATGTCAACAATGTCTAAAAAGTCCATCAACACAACTTTTTTTAAGTTTTTTTTTTTTTTTTTCTGCATGACTGTACATTGTCCAGCTGAGCACATTCTTCCTCCTTTGTTTCAGCCTGACATCAGAAGGTTAATGTGTGAGCCCTGGTGCTCTGTGGCAGGCAGGAGCAGAGTGCAGCTCTCTGTTAAGTAGGACAGTGCAGGATAAAGGGCCACTGCTTCTAGTCAGGGGCTAAAGCGCTAAATTTATCCCCTTACTGCACTCGCTGCAACTGAAAAGACAAGTACATCAACACATTTGTCATCAATTGTCACGTAACCCAATCCACACAGGGCAGTGGGAGAGGTGGCACACTGTATTTCCAGTCATGAAGTAAGACATTTAGAATTTTGGCCCAGACAGAGCTGCAGATATGGCACGTAGCTTGTGTGGCTATGAAACACAATTAATCTGACATAAAATGAAATAAAGTAGGATATTATCCCTCCAATTTTAGAGTAAAAATGTAAAGTAGTTTTAACATTTTTCTGGTTATTGCACAGCCACAGTTTTAATCACAATTGACCATTGCTTTTGTAAATCATATTGCATTGAAATAATTAACTCAAATGTGACAAATCTAGAGGGACCTGTTGTGTTCAAAATTAAAAACACTTGGAAAATTATTCTTTTTACAAACTAATCAAGTCTTATGTTCTAAATTTCAAGAAGGAGCAATAAAACTAATGTGAAAAAACCTGACTAAATTATGTAAATCACTACATATATATTTCTCAGAGCATATAAGGAGCTGTAAGCAAGACTTTTTCATAGCTGAAAATGTGTATGTTAAATGAAAACGAAAACACATCAGTTTTCTTTGTCAATTTCCTTTGCTCTAGAGACGAAAGACAGGGACTTCCTTCAGGGTTATTTCAGTATTGTCTCTTGTCTGCTATTATAGGTGTTTGTGTAAGTTATTACAGTTTTTTCAAGTTGTTTAGTATTCCTATCAGTATATAAAGACTATTGCCTGCATAAAAATCCATCAAGCTGTTAATTTGCATTTTTATTTTAACGGTTCAAAAATGTCATGTGGACACTGTTAAAAAGAGCAGTAGTGAAACCCACATGTGGAAACTGAAGCAGGTGTTTTTGTTTGATTTGGTCTTTGCGCTCATGTTGCTTTGGCAGTAGTTCTTTCCCAGTGGCCTGTTACTTACTGTACAAGAGGGAAAATGATCTCACGCTGCTGTCCCTCATGTTGTCTCCACCCTGTTGTTTTTGTTATTTTTACTCCTAAAAGAAATTATATTTTTTTTGATAATTCACGAATTCCTGGGTTTCGTATTGATTGGGGCATTTTCATTGGTTTCCGTTACAAGCCTCATTGTTTAGTTCACCAACCTTTTTGTGCCACTGACCGGTTAAATGTCTGGTACTCTTTTTACGGACCGGTCATTAAATTGCAGCGGATAAATACCCCTAAATAAAATTAAATGCCCGGTGTTTCGAAATATTTTCCTACCAATAAAATCTTCCTACCCAAATTAATTGTGCATGCACACAACAAGGGTTTCTTAAGTGCACACCTATAATTTTCTCCTACCAGACCGGTATATAAGGTTTGTAACTTGTATCAATTGCTCGTCATTGTAAAGAGTCTAAATCTATCTGTGTCATTTTGAGTTTGGATAAAATGTGAGTTATGGACAGCTAGGGCTAAGAAAAACCACTATTTCTCTGCAGTCAGGCACCAATTCACCCACGGACCAGTCCCAGTTCCTGAAAATGTAGTTTCTTTTTTCCATGAAACTGTTTGTTACTGACATCACAGACATCATTGTTGTTACGTCTTGGCCTGTTGCTGCCCCAAGCCCATAATCCAGAAACGGTGTTTATTAATGATCTCTGAGAAACGACCAGTGCCAGTACAACCTGTTACAGTACTTGACCAGTCAAAACATGTTTACATGCACCAAATTAAAATAACAAGCTGGTACAAATGCAGGAGATCCATGTTAGACCGAAAGCAACAGCAGCACCCACGGACATGGACTGTTAGAAAAACCTCCTCCTAGTCTAACTCTCCTGTTCACTACCTCCCACACTCTCACACTCCCAACAGTTCACCTTATCTTCTGTACTATATACTGTATTCAGCACATATACCTACATTGTTTGTGTAGCGCATTACTGCATTACTGACTTGGAGCAGGTCTGCCAAGTCCTAAGAAAGCAGACGTATCACTCTTGCTCGGCTTCCCTCTTTACAGTCCCCTCCGAGGTGGCGGCACTGTGTTGTTTGGCACCTCCTTTCCGTGGCGTGCTTGCTGAAGGCAAATGTGCTCAACTGTTTTTTGTATACTTGGCCCTCTTCCAAAATCCTCCCTGGATTATCTTATTGTCCTCATGCTGAGTCAAAGGCCACCGTCCATTTGCATCTGACAGGTGAAGCAGGGAGTGCCTCTGTGGCGTCGTCTAGTGCAGAGTGAGAGAAAAAGCAGGCCGATCAGATCAGAAAATGACACCGTCTTTTGTCGGATGGATGAAGTGCAGACCGAAATGGATGACAGTAAATTTAAGAACACAGTGAGAACGGTTTCTTTTTTTTATATGGGCCTTTTTCTGCCGCTCCCTCTTTTCTGAACATGACCAAAAGGTATAAAAGTTAAGAGCTGTGTTTCTGCTCATATTCACAAGAAAAACAAGGAAAAAAAGGGTTATAATGATTTCCAACCATTAGATGCCTCTGGTAATAGAAATATCAGTTGATGTAGACAGCGCCTAAACAGACTTGCAAGCTCCCATGGAGTGCACCGGTTGTCAGTTATCATTGGTATTTGTGGTGCATCCAAGAAGGGTTTCTTAATTTGCACAGATGGCTGCCTGTGCTTTTAAAAAAGACCTGGACCTAGAAATATAAAACCAAATTGTTTGTTTATGAAGTGATTTTAGTGTTTCTTTCTAGTTTTCTCCTCAATTTACTCCCTCCGTGTTGTTATAAAATCGTCTTTCATCATCAAGCCTTCATTGTCATTCCATTAAATATTGAAGCACATCCATACTCTTCACTATCCTGTTACATCCTCTTAAACTCCACTCAACATCTTTACCAAAGGATGGGTGGTGTCTATGTAGTTCCATAAATTCACATGCTAATGGAGTCTAAGGTGCAGGATGGATATGCTGTGTCACACACATAGTACATTTACTTATAGTCATGAAAAAATGAATTGCATAATATTACAAAGGAAGTTGCTGTGGTTACGTGGTGTCAAGGTTAGCATACCTTTGCGACAGATCTGATATTAACATGAATTTTCTCAATGAAGGATCAATAACATTCCATTAATTATCAATTATTAGTACTAAACAGTTGTCAATGTATAACTTAGAAAGCAGGCCTCTCAAACTTGAGGGCCGTGTGCCAGTTGTGGCCCGTGGAACAACATTTTGTGTCCCCCACCTTGATGTAAAAGTTGAATTTATAATAATATTTAATAGATTTGTTCTCCACATTTTATGGTATATAATATAGTTCTCAAACCCTGATCCACTCTGGTTCAGTGTTGTATTACACAGAATCTATGGAAAAATTATTTTTTTAAATCTCACACCATCCTTTGGTGTTTGTGGTGGCTTATTTGAGTTTGAGACCCTTGTTATAAAGTTTATAAATAGCCCCATCTCTAAAATAAACCAATTACCCTACTGACTAGTGGAGAAATACAACTTTGACCTGCTTTCCAGTTGTTCCTTACACTCTCGCTGCTACAATGTTTGCATGTGTCTTTCATTCCAAAATGCTTTTGTGTATTAGTGTGTGTGGCTGGTTTGGCACAACAAACTTTGTATATTTTAGAAGAAGTCTATTCATCCTGGATCTATGCACATGCACACACAGATCTGAGACAGGAAACAAAAACAACCCACACACACCGTTTGCTACACTTGTCGCAAGCGTAAGCCCTGACTAAATCTCGTCGCTTTTGTGCGTGTCATCGAGAGACACACCACTCAGTGGGGACATGACATGTGTTTATGTTTACATTGATGTTCCTGTTGTTGCTCTGTCAAGTACCAAACAAGAGCCTATTGAGTTCAGTGCTTTGTTCTGCAGTGGATAAATAAAGGTTACACAGTGTCAAGTTAAAGCAGAGGTGGCGTTACAGCTGGATTAGTTTTAATTATGACAATTATGTTCATACACTTCAAATAAATATGTGAGTTTATTATCAACGGTGTCGAGACACTAGGAATAGTTAGAAAACAGGAGACAGAGCTGGAGGTGGAGGATCAGGAATGAGGTGATTAGAGGGACAACACAGACCGGAAGGTTTGGAGAAAAAGCTAGAAAGACAGGTTGAGATGGTTTGGACATGTTTAGAGGTGGGACAGTGAATATATTGGTAGAAGAATGATCCTAAAGATGGAGCTACCAGGAAGGAGACAAAGAGGAGATCGATGAATGCAGTGAGGGAGGAAGTGAAGGTGTCGACTCGCTGTGACAACCCCTGGAAAAAGGGACACGCTAAAAAGAAAAAGAAGATACCGTGCTTAAAGTAAGATCGTATACTTTTGCCAAGTGCTTTGTAGACCAACCCCCTCAAGTTCTTAGCTGTCAGATAAGTCGTTCTCGAACTTTATCTTGTTTCTGTTTCACCTTAAATTCCTGATATGATGGACTACCATCATTACACCACTCCTTACTATTGTAGCCTATCAAATAACTCATCCCTCCAGCCTCTGAAGTGCGGCATTTCCTGTGAAGATGAGAAGGAACTACGTCTGCGCTTAATTTGACTCCTTTTTTTTATGCGCTTGTTTGTCCTTACACACCCTACAGGTAGCGCGGTGTCAAATGTCTGCCTACTGAATTTTGAAGATAATTGTAAGGCATGGATATTAATTTCCAGAATTCCATTTCACTAATAATTTGCTGTTCTAACGGCATAATAATAGTTGCCATGCTGATTCAGCGTTGCATGTATTTACAAGCTCCCTGTTACAGTAAAATAAAAGCCCAGAGTTTCTGTGTAATGAGATTTTGACACTAGGTGACAAGAAAGAGAGTGTTTTATGAGTCCAGCAGTGCCAGAGTTATAGCTCCCTTTTAAAGTAAAGCCCTTTGCTCTGCGTTGTAGTGTGTGGCCTAATTCCTGAGTCGCCCATTCACAGTCTGCCCTGGCTGCTTACCAGTTCTTTCTGCTTCTGTGTGCCTTCATCTACTGCGCCTCCTTGGTTGCCCGCAAAGTAACTAGTCGGATTTTTTTTGTGAATGACAAGAGAGAATAAGTACCAGGTTTTTTCACTGTACCTATGTATGACAACTAAGGTAGACCACACTTATTCCTGGAATTTCTGGAATCTTTGAAAAATAATTATGGTTTTCTGGGTTATATATCTGTAATCTCTGCATAATGTTTCCCTGTTCTCCTGTGTGTGATGATGATTTCTCCTGGTTCTCCAATTTGCTCACATTGTCTAGTTACATGCAGTTGAGGTTACCTGCCAACTAGTTGTAGTTCTTAGTAAACCAATACTTAATTTCAATTTGGATTAAAAAATTACTTAGGAATCAAATTGTGCTGAGCTCTTTATGGATGTGGTATAGAGATATAGTATTTCAACCCTTCTGTTTAACATACCTGTAGTGTAATCCCGTTCAGCTACAGAAGGCATGGGCAAAGTTTTTGACTTGCGGGTCACAGTTTGCTTTAAAATTGGACATGGTGGCGGTGTCAAGTAGAAAGGTGGATCGTTCATTTGAACTACGATAGATGGCCTGTAAACGTCACGTATAAATCTTACAATCCTACATTCCTAATACCCTTGGTGTCATCTACTGGGGAAATGCATCAATACAGGGGAAATGCAGAAGTACAATGAAAATATAACTAAATAATTGAATCTGGACAAAGTTGGCGGGCCGCATTAAAAAACCTCAACGTGCCACATCCTGTCCCCGGGCCTTAGGTTGCCCATGCCGGATGTAGAGCAGATCTAGAGAGAACCACAAGCATGTCAAGATGTGGTTTAAAATCATGTGATGGGCTGCAAGCATTTTTTTGACATGGATACTGTCACAGTGACACAGTGACTAGGCATTTGACACAAACATTACAAGACTCTTTGGGCAGAAAGACTTCACTACTACAGTACAACCAGGCATTCTCCGTTTAAAAGTACAATTAAAATAATGTCTGAAGTTGTTCTGCATTGTACCCTGTTTATGCACAGCTGCATTCATTTGCATTCAGGGCTGCACCACTTTGATTTCACTCAGCGGAGCTTGTAGCTTCAATAAAATGGGTGTAAATTATCCCCTTCTTTTTTTTTTAACTCCCCTTTCACTCTCTCTATACGTCTGTTTTCCTCTTTTCTTTTCCAGTTGTCACTTTTTATCCGTCTCTTTCCAAACATCTTGCCCAGTCATTATGTCCTGAGAGAGATGGCGCAAGAAGACTTTCATTTGCCTCAGTCAGCCCTCCGAGAATGCACTCCTCTTTGATCCACTTCAAAAATCTCGTCTTTATTCCATCACTTGTGCTCCTAGTCTCTGTGGTCTGACCCATTTGTACAGCATTTGTGGATATGTCTGTGAACGCGGCATGTCCGCTGGAAAAGAACGGGGATGACAGGGGAAGTCTGCAGACCTAGATCTAAAATCTGCCTCATTGTCGTTAATTGCTTCTTCACAGAGTTTCAGTAATTGTGTTCATCCTTGGTCAGACAGCTAATGTCAAGTGCTGTGTGGTTATGTCTGCCTGTAAAAGATAAAGGAGGAAAGGTGAAATTTCAGCCACATGTACCAGGAGATGCTCAGTGCTGTGATATCAGGGAAGAGCAGAGTCAGCTCAACATGCTTTAATAAACCGCCTGCTCAAAATCTAACATGGATGCATTTTCCTACACCAGTGGGTATTTGGGACTCTATAAGCACATTGCACAAAATATTCTTGTGGAAAAAAAATCCACAGAGAAGTAAGAGGTTAAGAATAACTTACCACAAAATGATTATTATTGGTGATTTAAGATGCACATATTAGATTTCTTCCCTAGCGTGTTACGTGTTAAATAAAGATAAAAAAACTATTCAGTTTGCTTTAGATCAGTGCTCCCCAACATTTTTTCACCACGGATTTCGCCATTATGTAAATTCCTTCTTAATAAAATTCATTTTCCGGTGTTCTAAAATATTTTCCTACTTACAAAATCTTCCTACCCGAATTAGCTGTGCATGGGCACAACAAGCATTTCCTATAACTTTCTGCTACCAGACCAGAATAAAAAGGGGGAATCACTTGATTCATGATGATGTTTGCAAGCTTCTAATCCAGGATTCAAATGTATGAGATTTCACATGACTCATCTACTTTTCCTTTTTTTTTTGTTTCCTTTCCAGTGAGCACCTCTCCTGCGCTTTCACCTTTTTCTTACATGGTGACAGCAATGTCTGCACCAGTGTGGAGATCAACCAGCACCAGCCCCTCTACCGCCTGACCCAGCACCAGCCCATCTACCACCTGACGGAGGAGCACCTGACTCTAGCACAACAAGCATCAAGCCCCTTCCAAGGTAGGTTCCAGAAACACGTCTTTCCTCCCAGTGAAGATGTCATTGCTGATGACAAAGGCGCTGTTGCAGCAGACAAACCGCTGAAATACCATGTAACATAACAAATCCCCCAAATAACACTTATACGGCCTCTACGTTCTCAAGATTTCTCTGTAGTTCTATTGATCATTAGCCATAACGACTCACCTACAACCTTTATGTGATCATTAAGTTAGGCACTAACAACAGGGGACTCAAACTGTTCTCCACATTGTATGATACATCCTATAGTTTTCAAGTATTTTTTTTTTATTATTATTATTATTATTATTTTTTCTTTTGTATTGAACACTGAAACCTGACAATAAAATGATAGTGCGAGTGTTGGCCCTCATCTTAGTTGCGTTTGAAACCCCTGACCAACAAGATATACTGAGGGTGTAGCACAGGTGTCCAGTGTGATCAGCTGTCCCCGAAATACTGACAGAACTTCTAACTCCCACCTTCACTGTCTATTCATAAGCAAAGGAGCAGAGTTGTCCTCAGTCTTTAAGATTAGAAATTGTTGGTTTCCTTTTGCAAGCTTGTTTCATCAAAAAAATTAAAGTGACACATTAAATTTTTAACGACACAAGTCTACTGATACTGCGGTTAATAACTGTTACCAGAGTGTCCAATGATGGTTACAATCATTGGCCTTACTACCAGGATAAGCTTCACAATCTCTGACTTATCTGTGCTCTCAGAGTGAATTAAAGCTTTCAGATCAGCACTGGTCGCAGTCTTTTGAAAGCATCACATCTTAAAACATAATAAGTAAAACTGAGTAATCGTTGGGTCTAATGGAATCCTTGGTGAAAATGATTAGAGTGAGGGAAAACCTAAGTCTTTCTCAACCATTAGGAATTTCATTTCAC
Organism: Paraplagusia blochii; assembly: GCA_016785265.1. NCBI lineage: Eukaryota > Metazoa > Chordata > Actinopteri > Pleuronectiformes > Cynoglossidae > Paraplagusia > Paraplagusia blochii. The sequence continues at coordinate 275,773 of JAFBJS010005043.1, forward strand.
TTAACAATGGTTAATAGCAGCAGGTTATTGGACATTGCACATAAGTCCATCGCCTCAAAGAGATAATGCAGTGTTTAATAGTGTAGATGAAGAAAAATGGGCGCAGAGAAATATGTACACTTAATAGCTCTCGCTGATATTAAAATCCCACTCAAGTGTCAGCGCGGCTGTGTATTTTTTTTAATTAAATATGTTTGTCAGCTTTCCGTGTTCTTGGATATGTTGCCAAGATAATGCTTTTAGAATCCCTGTGTCAGACTTTTCCATCTTTCATCAGCCTGGCTCTGGGCCAATCCATAGTTAGTGTACTGCACCTGTAAAAGAATCCTTGGCTCCAGTGACATTTCATTGTCAAAATGCATTTCCACAACTCAAACTGAAAAGCTCGTCTTCAATATACAATTAATTTTTCTTTTTCTACTGCAGTTCTGACAAAGTGTATTCTAGTTGGAATTGATAAATTGGCTCTAAGCACACACACACACATATATACACAGCATATATATATATATATATATTTGCAAAATCACAGTTGATAACATCCTTTTTTATTTATTTCTGCAAAAAAAATGAAACCAGATGTTTTTAGTTGTGTTTATTTCTTGATATGAAATGCAATTACACTTATGCAAACTGGGATTTGGTATATGCTATATTTGGACAATGTTTTCTGTCAAGTGAACTAACACTGCATTTGGTTTTTTAAAACAAAAAATGTCTTGGTTTTTGACTGAGAAGGATTTTAGGGGAGTCACATTTTATTGAGCACAATAATTTATCTTAGACGTCACTTTTTTTTTTTCCATGTCCCTACCGCTCACTTTAACATCTACAGCTGAAGCAGATGGGGAAACTGTTAAACCCTTTCATCATTGTTGTAGCCTGGAGTGTTTTGTACAGTTAATCAGTAAGAAACCTTGAAATGAGGCATAGAATGATTTCAACTTTACATTGTTTTACGGTAAATTAAAGTGCCACGGAACTATTTATTGAAGTGGTTGATTTAGTGACAGCATTTGTTGTCACGATAACAAAACACTCCTTCAGCAACTATTTTGGCAGAAATACAGCATCTGTGCACCGTTCAGTTGTAAAAGCATACTGAAAGTCATAGGTATGCAGTCAGTCACCTTCATTAGTGGCAACTCCTGGTCTGCATTTACTAGAAGAATTAGAACAAATGTGCTGCCACTAGAAACGATCAGTCTTTCCCTCCGTTTTGGTTTCAGTAAGTCAGGGGTGCCTGCACTTTTTTGTCTTGTGAGCTTTTTTTCAAATGACCACGCTGGAGTGACCTTCCTAGATTGAAAACTCTAAATATATTTACCTCTATAAACTGGATTACTCTCTAACATATAACATATATTAAACTGTCTGATTCAATACCTATGTCTTTCTCACTATAGCTCAGTGATTTGCATCTTGAAATAGAATTACATCTGTAGTTGTTGCAACTGGACATTTTGGAAAACATTCAGTTGTCCAAAACACGAAATGTCCAGTCGCCAAACTTAACTCTCTTCATTCCTAGCAGACATTTTTTATGTCAATATATTTACGTTTCAAATACATATACTTGATATCAGACTGCGTATTTTGTACCATCCTAAAAACATTGAGCAGCTCATTGGCCGTAATGAAGACATTGTGTCCGCCGTCAGTAAAGTGAAATTGCACAACAATGCTTTTGTGAAACACGAGGATCGACGTAGGAAGTCTTTCCATATCCTGCTGTCCTGAAAGCTATTCTTTGGTCCAGCCCCAGGATCAATACCTACAGACTGTCTTATAGGGACATGCTAGTAAAGCAGAATAGAGGGTGACATAAACAAATGCTCTCTCATACACCCACCAAGAATACCAGCCGTCAACCTTTTATTCCCCGCCATAATTTTCAGATGCATAATTGACAGGGAGGGAGAAAATGATGGCATTATCATCTGACAGGCTCTCTGCTTATATGTATACATGTCATCCAGATATGCATATAGTTTATATGAATTATGCATGTGCAGTTATGGTAATATTTCCATACTCTGATGGCTGTAGGTCTGTTTTGCAAGCAGACTGAGGGGCACACTCTGTGACTCCTACATGTCTATGCAGGCAAATGTGTTTGCAGAGGAGTGGTCCTGTCTTTTATAAGCCTCTGTTTATGTCCTCTGCGAGGCCACCGCTTGCCAATAATTGGTATCTAGATTGCTCTGTAAGTATTTGGTGAGTCAGCTGGGACCAGCTGAGTCCAGCGGTGCTCTGAAAGGTCAGATCGCAGAAGAATCTCTTGGATAGGGGCGGGAGAGCGGTCTGAGGGAAGTACAATGGAGATAAGAGATGTGAGAATTGAAATTGATGAGAATCATCGAAATATCTGAGACAAGAGGATAGCAATAAGATGGAGCACACCTCTGTATGTGAAGGAAATATGGCAGTACCAAACCTATATTTATGGTTCTCTTCTGAGTTAAAGATGCTGAGGTTCTCTTTAGGGGAGGCTAGGATGGAGAGGATCAGGAACAAAGAATGATCCTAGAGATGGAGCTACCAAGTTGGAGACAAAGAGGAAGGCCAAAGAGGAGGTTTATGGATGCAGGGAGAGAGGACATGGAGGTAGTTGGAGTTAGAGTTGAGGGCACAGAGGACAGGGTCAGATGGACATTGTTGACTCACTGTGGCAACCCCTGAAAAAAAGGAACAAGCCGGAAGGAAGATATTTATAGTTTTCTTACAAAATGTTTTGAAGAATATTGTAAATACCAAACTTATTGTGAAGTTTGAAGTATGGAAGTCATAGATGTGGGCTTGCCAAAAATATCTATTGTGTTTTCAGAGTGGTGCCCGCTTGATTGATTGCCATATTATTTATAAACAAAACCTAACCTTTTCGCTTCTTTTTTCTCCTCCGTTTCCTCGTCTTTCCTCAACACTTCTTTTCTGCATAGTGATCCTGAGTCCTTTTGGACTCAACGGGACCCTGACCGGCCAGTCGTTTAAAATGTCAGATCCACCAACGCAGAAATTAATTGAGGAGTGGAACCAGTTCTACCCCATCGGCCCGAGTGCAAAGGAGGGACTGTCAGAAGATAAGACGGAGGACATGCATTGGGAAGATGATTCTCTGGCCTCAGTAGAGGTTCTTGTTGGTCAGTTGCCTTATAATTTTCTTTTTTAAAAATTAGAAACAATTATTAGGTTTACCTTGAAAATGCCAAATTCATGACTCGTAATTCTTTGTATCCCTTCCTGAAGGTGGTGTGAGAATGGTTTACCCAGCCTGCTTGGTGCTGGTGCCCCAGGCTGACATCCCTGTCGTGGCCCCTGTGGGGTCCTCCCACTGCACTGCCATCTACTCGGGTGGCCATCAAGTGCCTGCTTCCCAGCGAGAGCCCGCCATTTCTCTGGTGACACTCACACCTCCAACATCGCCCGAAGAAGTGCAAACAGGCAGTGACAATACTAAGGGTAAGATGCGTCTTAACGCGAAGATTGTTTTTATTGTGTTCATAAATGTTTGGATTTAAATCATCTAAGGCCTACATTTTAATCATTGGTATTGTCTCTTTCCTTCTCAGTGGATTCTAACTCTTCCAAGAAGTGGGTTAATATGCCCCCGTCGTCTGATGTGTTCAGTGTGGACCGAACGAGTCACCACGGTGGCAAGATTCCACGGCGTCTGTCCACTCAGGTAGTGGAGCGCGTATGGCAAGAGTGCAATATCAACCGAGCCCAGAACAAGTAAGTTGTTTTCCATATGGAACACATTTGGAATTGATGTTCTCTTTATATGTAAGACAAAATCTTCTGGAAAGACCACAGAAAGGTTGAGCAAGAGCTAATGTGAAATGTTTTCTTTTTTTATTCTATAAACTCTTTTGACATTGAAGCATAATAAAGAGCAGCATGAAGTGGCTGTGAGGTAAACATTGTTCAGGTGCTTGAAACGCCGAGACCCGTTGGACACCTTGTTTATCACTTTATAAACACAGACTGTGAAAGCCAGTCCCAACATTAAGGAGTGATCGGTTAGTTTTGGAATATGGGAGAATATCTAATCCCACTCAAGGAACTGAATTTCAAAACAGACTTAACTTAATTTCCTCACATTAGAATTATTAATATTGAGAACCCTTATCAAATCTGCCACATTTAATCTCCTACATTTCTGTACTAACTACACTGCATATATTTAAGCCTCCTAATCTGGCTGCTGTAGATGTTGTCAATTCGTTGCCAAAAACCACTTACCAACACAGAGTTTCTGCAGCTGCAAAATGTGAAATATGCAAAGATCAAGCCTGTGAAGACGCAAATCTGATTGAGATAAATTTTTTTTTCCACTCTATCAGTTTGGCAGCTGTGATTGGCCACAATTGGACACCGAGTCCAGAGCAGAAATGTGGATTATTTGTTTGAACTAAGATAAATGGCATGAAAAAGTAATGCATAAAACCTAAAGTCCTGGGGATTATTGCAGGGATAAGGCAGTATAATGACAATATAAATACATAATTTAATCTATATAAGGTTGCCTCAAAAGCTCAACGGGCCACATCCGGCCCCCGGGCCTTAGTTTGCCCATGCCTGCACTTAGGTATACAACAATTAATTTATGTAGTGTAAAGTCACTGCAATGGCAAAAATAATAGTTTCATGGGGATGCATGTTTTTTTTTTTTATTAAAACATAAATAATGCAGAATTATTAAAAGGACTATGAACATGATTTAAAATATTAAGGTTTGTCCCCCAGTCTTGTTTTACTACAGTGTACCTGATGTACTGAGAGTACATCAGAATTTCTTGCCCTTTATTTAGGCACAAACTTCAACTGTCATTAGCTGCTGGTTATTCAGACAAAATATACAGAGAGGTTATGAAGTCAATATAGCGCTTCAGTTTACAGAGAAATGCACTAATGAGAATTGTTAAACATGTTTAAAAGTTGTTGCATTTTACTTTTAGGCGCAAGTACTCAGCTGCAACCAATGGTACCTGCGAGGAGGAACTAACGGAGAAAATAGGAACCTGGAATTTTGTGGAGCCATCACAACGGTCACACTGCAGCTGTTCCAGGTCAGTCTCCCCTGGTCATTCCGGGGTGTTTTCAGGCACAGTGTTCCTCTGAAATAATGAATAAATACATAACAAACTGTTTTTTATTACTGGAGGCCAGGGATTAAAAAAAGAACCTAATAATACTCAAATCAAATTCATATCATTTTACTATCAAATCATGGTCTTCAAAGTAACAGGCAACTGTCTCACTTTGTTACTTTTGGTATTACTATTTTTATGGCATACTCGAAGCAAATCTCTGCTTAACCTTCAGTCGTAGAGACCAGCTCACTTTACTTGTCATACTTTCCAAACTTGCACAAATAAAAAGGAAATGTTGTAGGTTCACCACCTACTAGTGTTAAGGAGAAAACACTCTGTATCGAGTAGTGTAGGTTTTGTGGCTTCAGTCAGTGCTGCAAAACAAATAGTTCAAACACCGGCCAAAGGAAAAGGGAGCCAACTTGGACCAAAGGCGAGAGCAAGAGTGGATTGGGCCAGTCAGCTGGATCATGTTAATTTGTTGGACGCAAACTCGCTTCTGGGCAACCCAGAAATGAAACCTCTGTTGCCAGCCTGAAAGACTGAACTCTGTTTGTAGTTAAAATTGTTCCAAGTGTCTTCTTATGTTGACACATTGTAGCTAAAAAGAATAAATCTCAGCAATTAAAAAAACATCCTGTTGAACATAATAACAGATTTGTTCAAAAGCTCACTGTCATATTTTAAATACAGAGTTCCTTCTTAATAATAATTAATAAGACATTATGAATTGTGGTCTAACGTGTTGTTTCACAGCATATTTTTTCCTAATTCTTTTTTTTTTTTGTTTCCTAATTCACAGACACAAATCAGTAAAGCAGCGAACAGGAAGCACACCAGGTCAAGCTCAGTTGTCAGGGCAGGCATCTCAGCCTCCTACCAAGCACAAAGCTGGGGGAGAGAAGCTTGAGAAAGGTGAAAAGCAGCAGAAAAGACCTCAGACACCTTTCCATCACCGTAGCCTAACAAACGACGAGGCCTCACTAGACGCAGAAACAAATGTAGGACAGAGATTAGCCATGAGGAACCAGGACGGGGGAAGATTACCAAGTATATGCTCCACAGATGTTTCCACTATCCAAAAAAACCCACAGCTCCACAGTGGAGCTGTTAACTCCGGCCCATCGGAGCAGGCCAACTCCCCTCAGCCGCCATCGCTTAGCCCTCACCCATGTGAGCGTAGCGAGGAGTCGGGGGAGGGCATGAAGAACCCCTCCAGCCCCAACAGCCAACACTTTTACCAACAACCTCCAGACCCGTGTCTGGTTGGAGTGAAGGGCGGCAGTGAGGAGCTGTCCAGCACAGAGGGTATAGGTCAGCATTTCAACTCGCATCACCCTCCCCTGGGTGTGTCCGCATACTCGGACTCTCCAGAACCCGTCGTTTACGTTGGAGCGGCGGTCAACCAGGAGGAAGACAATTCTCACACTCCATGGAGGTTATTCAACCTACCTCGCAGGAAAGAAGCTGAAGTGCCGACCCCGCTGCTGCCAGGAGACAAGCTGAAGGACGAGGCTTCATTGTCGCAGGACAACCTGGTGTCTGTTACTGAGTAAGTTCCCTTTCCCTTCCGTCTTATTGTCTTTCTAACCTTGCACACCTTTTCGTCTCGCCCTTGAAGTCTTGTATGCACATTTGATCTTGCGTGATTAAATCTGCACGAGATCCTAATCTCTCGCTATGCGCCCTTTCGACATCCTACGTCTTTGATATGCAGACTGGGAACTACGCATTGATCCCAACACAGAAATGGGCAGTTAATGATGAAACGAGTAAATGTAGAGTTACGTGGACATGAACCCATGGTAGTGTACTTAATGCTCGTCTTAGCGCTCGCTGTAAGGAAGCCGAAAAGCGAAAAAACTTTTTACAGGTGGCCAGGAAAAAAACGAGTTTTGTGTTTGAATGCATATTCTGCTGAGCAGGATGTAGGATGGTGAAAGTGGGAGTTATCATTAAGGTTATGCAATCTCAAGAGGACAGAGAGACACTTGTGGAAGGTTTTAAACTGTAATCCTTCCAGCCACAGTTCTAAAAGGCCCCTAATCTGTGGCCTTCAGTGCTGCACACCATCTCCTCACAGCAGAACTAGACAAAAGGTTGCAAGTTTATGTGGGAGGGGATAATGGTGACAAATAACACGTACCTTCTCTCCAGTCTTGCGGAGAAGGTAAGTGTTTAATTATCTTTTAATCACTATATGTATTGACAAGAGAGTAAATCCAAAATGTTCTGCTAGGTGCTTTTCTTATTCGTCTGTTTCCTCCAAGCAGCAAAAGATGTTTTTATTTTTTTTACATTGGAGCCGCCACGTTTGACAGACTTCTAACCAGAGCCTTCACACCTGCCTCGTCCTCTCTTCAGAATCATGTCCACAGCTAAATGGCCACTAAAGGTCTCCGAAGAACGCGTTCAGATGTACCGAGCCAGGAGAAACCAGTACCTATCTGCAGCCATAACGGATGGAGACCATGAGCCAGAAGCAGATCCTTACGCCTTTGAAGAAGGTGACGTTAAGTTCACATTCTCCAAGAAGGACAAAGCAGGTGGGGAGCGAGACCCTGGCAAAAGAAATAAGGTGAGAACCCAGATGAAGAAAGAATTTTCTGCTCTTTTCTAAACTTTCTAACTAACAGCTTGTGTTGTACAAAGTACCAGATTTTAAAACATGACCGTTGTTAACAAACCGTTGATATTTTTCTGAAGGAGAGGGAAAAAAATGTGTGATTCATTCAAATTGACGCATATAGTGTAATAACTTATAAAATAAACATGACATTTGTTGCTCATCAGATTAGGAGTCACGAGGTGGCAGACTGAAAATAAAATGTCATTATCATGTCATCAAACGTTGACGTCCTTATTGGCGGTTGACAGTGCTGCAGAACACATGCGTCCGTGGGCCATCATCACATCACTGTGAAGCCAGAGTAACATATCAGAGCTTTTTATCCTTCATTACGGTGTGCGTAATTTGCCCTGAGACACATTAAGGAAAATGTCTCACACGAGTGAGTCATATCAGTGTGATGAAGAGAGCTCTACACGGGGAAATTTAATACAGACAAGATAAAACCGAAATTTACAGTTTAAGCTCTTTACAGCTGTGACGGGGGAAAAAAGTTTTTTTTATTATTATTTTAATGCTTTATTACTCAGAAAGGATTTGTGGGCACTCTTAAAACAATGGCATCAAATCATAAGATTCCCACTAGGCAGAACTGTTTAGTACAAGATTTGTCAAAAGAATACATGTAAGGTCAGTCTTCCTTGATTTTATTGTGTTGTTAGAATTCTTGCATGTAATTACATGTTAAAAATGCTTATTTTAATGCGCTTTCCATTGTTTGGTCATGTTCAGAAGAGGGACAGTGGTTATATTTGTAGAAGAATGATCCTAGAGATGGAGCTACCAGGTCGGAGAGGAGATGAAGAGGAAGGCCAAGGATGAGATTTATGGATGCAGTGAGGGAGGACATGGAGGTAGTTGGAGTTTGAGTTGAAGATACAGAGGACAGAGGGAGATGGAAATTGTTAACTTGCTGTGGCAACCCCTGGAGAAAAGCTTAGAGGTGGAGAGGAAGAAGTAGGCATAGTAAGGCAAATAAGCATTTTTATAATATAACAAAAAAAATAATATTGTTCAATATTTGTGGGCCGGATTTAAAAGCTCAACGGGCCACATCTGGGCACCACGCCATAGTTTGTTTGTCCCTGCCTAAAAATGATTTCTTTGTAATCCATTGATTTTGCCATATTGACAGATACTGTTTTTTTTGCATTATCATATGGAAGCAGTTGCTTTTTTTTCCACAATTTAATTTATTTCCACTTCTTTTTCCTCTCAGGGCGAAGATGGAGGATCAGGTCCAACTGATGGTAAGGATTCTTCTCCCTCATACTGTATATAGAAATCAATATAAAATGTCTTTCTCTAGATGATGTCCTTTCCTCCAGCAAAACAGACTAATAATATTTTAGTGATCAATAAGTATACATTAGACATTTTCTATCTTTCCACAATCTTAGAATATCACCTTTGCTCTGTCATTTATCTCAACTTATCAGTTTAGGATATTTGTCAGAACTTACATCGCTGCATACTTTACTTACTTAAATGACTCACTTGACTGAAAACTTCAGTCTTCATCTTCATTTTTAAGCAGCACACAGTGACATCTTAAAGCTGGATCTCGAACTTTTAGTCACTTTTCCAGCAACCAAACCCTAGACTTTAGAACCTGGTGTTTCTGCCATGACGCGCTGCCTTCTCATGTTTGTACAGATGCCCAGCGAGCCGCTGCTCACAACCACACGGCCTCCACCAGCCTGATTCATGAGATAGACCTGGCTGTGTCCATCAACGACTTGGACAACCTCTTCAACTCAGATGAAGATGAACTGGCGGTCAGTAGGAACCTTTACTCAAACCACAGTCCATATTTCATTACACATACTGTGGGCTTGCACCACATGTGAGCGCGTGTGTTGCCCACTGGCATGAGCCAGAGCGCTGTCTCCATTCTCCCTGTTGTTCACTGACAGCTCTCAATGACTGCTCCACTTATATTGACTTGTACACCACATAAGTGCAAAACAAAGAGTTTGAAAGGATCCATAGCTTAAGCATGAATTAATATTTTAAGTTCCCAAAATAATGAGCAATTATTAATATTTCTGTGTCAACAGCCTGGCTCTCGGCGACCTGTCAATGGAACTGATGAGAAGTTTGGCAGCAAGGACCCAAAACCATCCACTTTGGACCCAGTATCCTGTATAAGTATGTATATCTGCTTCTGTTTTTCCTGGATAACAATGCAACTGTGTGGTGTAGCTGAAATGTTCTCAGTCTTTTAACATTAAAATGGATGAATTAGTGAATTCACATCCAGGACTTTTAAGTGAGACAGTGATAATATTGGTAGAAGAATGCTAGAGATGGAGCTACCAGGTAGGAGACAAAGAGGAGGTTTATGGTTGCAGTGAGAGAGGACGTGAAGGTAGCTGGAGTAGGAGGTGAGACTACAGAGGACAGGGAGGTGGAAATTGTTAACTTGCTGTGGCAACCCCTAAAAAGGGGGGGTCAGGACAGGACAAGCTGAAAGGAAAAGAAGAAGACATCCAGGATTTCTTTGTGTTTCTTTTTAGTTGCATCTTTATTCTGGTATTTAATTGACACCTTGCAATTTATGGTTATTGGAGAGCTCTAAAAAACAAAAAACCTCATTGTTTTTTCTCAATTGAGGAGTTGAAGCTTACAGTTATTATTCTTAATAGTTTCATTCCTGTCCTTTTACACCTTGAAGCGTTAAAAATTAAGTTACAAGGTCACCGTGGTTAATGTTGAACTAGTTGCAAAAATAAGCAAACTCTACAGCGAGTAAATACTGTAAATGGCCGCGTGGACTTTATCTCATCTTGGTTTATTTGCACAATTCTCTTGTTCCAAAGAAGGATCTTTCATTAGATCTACTGCTGAAGGCAGAACTACTAAACATTAATTCAATAGTGTGACGGTTTATTTATCTTTTTGTTCAATTTTGCACAATCATATAGTTATCTGTTGACTTTGATACTAACAATGTGAGAACTGACATTTTTTGTTAGCTTTTCTCATAAACAGTACATTAAAAAATAAATTCTATTTGTTTGTGTCTGTTTTATACAGCCACACATTTTGTAATGCCAAATTTACTGGTCAATATATTATTTAGTGTATTTAATAAATACTATATTTAAGGATAACTCTGTCCAGACAGACTTAACCTAATTCAGAACAATTGTTCTTTTTTTTATTCACTTTGTCCTTCCTTCAGGCTCAGCAGACCTGCACCAGATGTTTCCCACACCCCCTTCTCTGGAACAGCATATAATGGGTTACTCACCTATGAATATGTGTAGCAAAGATTACGGCAGCATGGATACCAACGTGGGCATGACCACGCTGGACGGCACCTCATCTCTGGGAAACCACTTCAGGATTGAGGTGGAGGAAAGCTTTTGTAGCCCCAAGCCATCTGAGATCAAGGTAGGTCCAGACTAAATGTGTCGTGGGTGATTTTCCTGCCTGTTAAAATAAGATGAGAAATTTATAACCGCTATCAGAAGATACTATAAAAATTATAGGTGTAGACTCAGTAAATCAAACCCCTTTCAGCCGAGCTATATAGTCACGGAGTGTCCTTCATAACAAGCTCTTACCAGCTGAAGTGTCATTGACATTAAAATTTTACATTCCTTTGACGGTAAACCTGAAAGTATTACAGATTTTCTGGTCGACCTTTTTATCAAGCACCAAACTGTTTACTCAGGCCTTGTACAAATATTTGCAAAGTTGTTGTGTCTGCTTAACTATGTCTCTATTTGTTGTGTGTCGTGAAGGACTATTCATTTGTGTACAAGCCCGAATTGTGCCAAGCATTTGTGGGTTGCTCCATGTTCGCACCATTGAAGACTTTGCCCAGCCAGTGTCTCCCGCCCATCAAAATTCCAGACGACGGCATTTACAGATCAAGCTGGACCATGGGCAGAGACATGACCTTCCTCAGCAAGGACAGGTATGAAAATGTGGGACAATTTATCATGGTCCCCTGCAGAGAAGGTCACTGTGGCGATATGATTTACATTTGGAGAGGACCTGCCAAGGCTCCGCAGGACGATTTACATCTTTCGCACACATAGCAGAGAATCATGCTTCTTTTTTGTCACACACCCTCAGTTTCCTGGGAACGCACCCTCCCCCTGTTGTTCAGCTGTTTTTTTAACTAAATGCAAATTGAATAAATGCTCTTTAGATGAGGGATAATACTCAAAATACGTCATGTGAATGTCGACGTGGGGCAGAACATGCTGCCTGTCTTTGACGAAACTTTAATAAACTTTGCCAGAAAAAAAAAATATATATTTTAGCTGGTTAGCTGAACAAACACTCCAAAAAAAAACTCCAATAAAATCCCCTGCAATGTGGTCCCCAACCACTGGGCCAGGGACTGGTACTGGTCCGTGGGTGAATTGGTGCCGGGCCTCAGAGAAATTATGTTTCCGTTTGGCCCCATCTGGCTATTCCTTACACTTGATTCATAACCATATCAACAATAGAATGGCTAGGATTCCATCATCAATAATGCAACTATATTTGATTAGGAAATATTTTCTCAGTGAAGACAACAACAATAAACTCAAAATGACGCGGAGTCATTGATACAAGATTCCAAGATTCCTTTTATACTGGTCTGGTAGCAGATAATTATAGGCTGTGTGCACTTGAGAAATACTTGTGGTGTGAATGCACAGTTAATTTGTGTAGGAAGATTTTGTAGGTAGGTGGTAATTTTATCAAGAAATATTTATCTAACACAACTTAATGACCTGTGAAAATAGTACGGGCAATTTAACCGGTCTGTGGCACAAAAAAAGTTTGGGGAACACTGGTGTAAACCAGAGTGTAACACTGTAATATGACAAAAATGTGACTCAGAAAATTTAAATATCCTGTTGAAATAGCAAAAATAATTAGTTATTTCTTAGATGCGTTAGCAAACACAACCGCAGTTGAATTGAACAGTCGTAAAGGAGACGTGTCTCAACTCACCTGATGTTGGCCAATGTCCAAATAGTCCCTGGTAAACATCTCAGAATGTGCTGGTGCAGCTTGGAATGTGCCCTGGCTGCAGGAGAGAAAGGACTGTGCTGGGACTTCTGTCTAATGAGTCTGTGCCACATGCAGTTCAGGACATGATGTGCTCACTTTCCCTCCCTCCCTTTTCTTCTGCTCTCATGCACTCTCTGCTTGCCAACCCAAAAATAAACCATACCTCAGAGGGAAGCTTGTTGAAATGTTTATTGAATCTCTTTCTCTCTCTCCCTCTTACACTTTCCATTCTTTCTTAGGTTTGTCTTATTCTCACCGCTTTACACCCATTGTGTAATCAGAAAGTTGAAGTTGTCGTAATATTATGACTGGCTCTGTCGTCAATGAAACTCAAAGACAAAGAAATATTGTAATTTTAACATGTTGTGCAACATCATTGCAGTTTTCAGAGCAAGAAATAATAGTTTAGTTTCACCAACAAGAGAAATAAAGTTTAAATGTTTTTTAATGAAAACGATCTCATTGTTGAAAATGAAAACCTTTTAAAAGAATACAATTTTAAAAATAGCTGCTGTCACAATTGAGGCATAGTTTTCAGGCAAGTAATGAAGCTGTAGCACAATATCTTTTTAATTAATTTAGGGCAGACAGGGGCAAATATTTTGACTCCCGGGACACAGTGGGTGCCAAAAAGAGGGACCAGGTCTGGAGCAGATGGATTGAGCATCTGTGTGAACTAAGATTAAGGATGTGAAAAAGTCATAAATAAAAGAAGAAGGTAGAGTAGGAGCTGCCATGAAGGAGACAAAAGAGAGGACATAGAGTTGGAGTGAGAGTTGAGGATACAGAGGACAGGATGAGATGGAAATTCTTGACTCTTTGTGGCAACCTCTTAAAAAAGGTACAAGCTGTAAATAATATAAGCCATGTCTGGCACAGGGCTTTCTGCAACAAACATGTTAACATTGTAATTTTTTTTTGTGATGCTGATAGATAGCCAAATTAACTTTAAGATCGTTGTAAAAGAAGAAAGAAACAAGTCATTTCTATTCCTTTTCCTCATTTTCAACATTTCTTTCTTCTTATCACCCTCAGTACCATGGCCAGTGTGGCTAACGTAATGGACCAGGACTACAACCAGACCTACACTCCTCAGACCCACACGCCTTTCATGTCAAACAGTGCTCCGCCAAGTAACAGTGGCACCGGCATCCTTCCTTCCCCTGCCACTCCTCGTTTCTCCGCCCCCACGCCAAGAACGCCACGCACTCCACGCACACCTCGGGGTCCTTCCAGTGTCCAGGGATCACTCAAGTATGAGAATTCTGACCTGTACTCACCAGCGTCGACTCCTTCAACCTGCAGACCGCTGAACTCGGTAGAACCAGCCACGGTACCATCCATCCCGGAGGCCCACAGCCTTTACGTCACCCTCATCCTCTCTGAGTCGGTCATGAACCTCTTCAAGGACTGCAATTTTGACAGCTGCTGCATCTGCGTGTGTAACATGAACATCAAGGGAGCTGATGTGGGTGTGTACCTGAGTGACCCGGTGGGTGAGGCCCAGGAGCCCTGCAGCTGTGGCTTCAGCGCTGTGGTCAACCGGCGTTACGGGAATGGCTCCGGGCTCTTCCTCGAGGACGAACTAGACATCATCGGTCGAGGTTCAGACGTCAGCAGAGAGGCAGAGAAGCGCTTTGAAGAGTTGAGGCTCTCCTCGCTGGAAAAAAGTGGAGTTGGAAGGGGTGACCGTGTGCCTGACGAGCTGATCGTCCTTGTGCAAGACCAGTGCACCAACCCATTTTCACCCATCTCAATTTTGGAGCACAAACCAGTGACACGAATAGGCGGGGTCTCCGTACCACCCTGTGTGAGGGTGGAGGAGAAGGACTACTGCAGCGACTGCTACATGGCACTGGAGCACGGAAGGCAGTTCATGGACAACATGTCGGGTGGAAAGGTGGACGAGGCTCTGGTTAAGAGCACATGCCTACACCACTGGGGAAAACAAAATGGTGAGGGAATGAAACACTTACAAATATGTATATATATGTAAAATCTTTGAATTTGGCAAAAACGTTGTGCCTTTGTCTTTCTTATTTTTTCACAGCGGTAGATGTGAGTGCGTTATGCTCCCAGGATGTCCTGCGAGCACTAATGTCTCTGCAGCCTGTGCTACAGGATGCTATTCAGAAGAAACGAACTGTTCGATCGTGGGGTGTTCAGGGACCTCTCACCTGGCAGCAGTTCCACAAGATGGCTGGACGAGGCTCTTATGGTAAAGCTGTGAAGACTTTGTGTCGTTACACTGTTTTATGCCCTGCTTCTGTACACTGTAGTTCAGGGGTCTCAAACTCGCGGCCTGTGGGCCATTTGAAGCCCGTGTAACAATATTTTATGGCCCCTGCCTTGATGTAAATGTTGAATTTATAATAATACTTTATATGGTTTTTCCAAATTGTTACGGTAAATTTTTTTTTCTTTTGTATTGAACACTGAAAGCTGACGCAGCCCTTCAGTGAAATGATAGTGTTTAGTGTAAAACTGTCTCATATTTATAACAAAACGGCTTAATTTTTTTTTTTTCAAATGCACGCATTCATGTAATGTGTTCAGATGATAACTTGCATGTCGTCACATTACTGGGAAGTTGCTCTGTGGTGATACTCTGAGAAGCTGTCAAGTTGTCAAGTGAAAACCTTGCTTCAGGATGCGGCAGAGAACAAGGTTGGAAATCTTCCACTATCAACATAACTCTGACTCCCACCACTCTCTCTGATTCTCTCACTTAGGCACAGACGAATCTCCAGAGCCCCTGCCCATTCCTACCTTCCTCGTGGGTTATGAGTACGACTCTGTGGTACTGTCTCCTTTTTGTCTGCCATACTGGGAGAAACTGCTGCTGGATCCCTTCGGCTCCCAGCGGGACATTGGCTACCTGGTGATTTGTCCTGACAACGAGGCCCTGCTGAGCGGTGCCAAGAGCTTCTTCCGAGACCTCACAGCTGTCTACGAGGTGAGAACAGTGGAGACGGTTGCAAACATTTTATGTCCCGATCTGGAAAACTCCCACTGGTTTTTAATTGTTATGTATGTCATTGGAATGTTTTTAACAATAAGCTCAAAATAAAAGAAGGCTTAAAATATAGCTTCACATAAGGCCAAGCCTGGCTCTTCAACTAAAAACAACAACTACTAAAAACATGACTAATACTTGCTTCTGGCCCCTTTTTTGGTAACCAGATTTTATTTCAGTAATTAATTTTCATGAATGTCCTGAATTTGTCCCTGTATTTTTCCTACAGTCGTGTCGACTTGGCCAGCACCGGCCCATTTCCAAAGGGTACCCTGATGGCATTGTCCTTGTCGGGGGCAGTGGAGCCAAGAGCCTCATGGATCAACCAGTGAGCGATTGGTTCCTCAAGGCTGCCAGTGGCAACAGTGACGCCTTCGCTAAGCTCAAACTCTATGCACAAGTTTGCCGACACAACCTTGGTACGAGTCATTAACAGATCTGTTCTTTTAATCTTGAATCTTGAAGCTACCCAGCCCCAAAGGAGCACAATCTTTTGTAGTTTAATTTCATTTTGATCAATCGTTTTCTTGTCTTTAGCTCCATACCTCGCCTCACAGCCACTGGACAGCTCCCTCCTCAGTCAGCCTAATGCCTCACTTTCGTCCAGCCTGTCATCTTCCACACAACCGTCTAGCTCCGCATCCAGTTCAATGAACCAGCAGAGTTCCACGACTGCGGCAGGCTCAACAGTTCCCAACAGCAGCAGCAACACAGGCTCTGGGAACAACCCTGCTTCAACCACCAACCTGGTCACAACATCAGGCCAGTCTGGACCTGCACTGCTCTCTGCTAAGGCCAATTCATTTCCCTCCTTTGGGAGCATGAGCAGTCAGGGCCAGAGTGGTGGCCCCCAGAGTGGACAGCTGGGTCAGCAGGCTGGAACCCAGAATTCTGGCAGTTCAGGGGACTCAAGCAGCCAAGCCCAGGGACATACCGAACCCCCAGAAAGGTATGCATACCTCAATATTACATTACATTTTAGTATTAGTGGGATGTGTACGGTATAGCAAACAACACCTGTACAGTTGTACAGCCTTTTTTGCGCCACTGTTAAATGTCTTGTGCTATTTTCACGGACTGGTCATAAAGTTGGGTCAGATAAATACCCTTTAATATAATTTAATTTCCGCTGTTCTGAAGTATTTTCCTACCTATAAAATCCTCCTACCCCAATTAACCGTGCGTGGGCACAACAAGGATTTTTCAAGTGCACACAGCCTATAACTTTCTGCTAGCTAGGCCAGTATGCAAAGTTGGAACCCTATATCAATGACTCTGTGTCATTTTGAGTTTATCTTCACTGAGAAAATATTTCCTTATCAAATATAGTTGCATTATTGATGATGGAATCCTAGCCATTCTATCGTTCAGTTCTTTTGTTGATATGCGTATGGATCAAGAGTAAGTCATTGCCAGATGGGGCCAAAAGGAAACATTATTTCTCTGCAGTGCGGCACCAATTCACCCACAGACCAGAAAACAGGCATAACAGGAGCTGTGATGAGCAGCTTCTGTGTTTAGAATTGAGTTTTCGTATTGTTTTTATTTAATATGGCCATGATGTCACTTTCTTTTAACAGCACTTTGGAAAGAGAAAAGGTTGGCCTGCCCACGGACGGGGAATCCCATGCCATTACATATCCACCTGCCATTGTTGTTTACATCGTTGACCCTTTTAGCTATGAGGAGACAGACAATGGCATGGGCCCAGTGCCAGCACACTCCAGCGTGTGGACACTGGGTTTACTGCGGTGCTACCTGGAGATGCTTCAATTTCTGCCTGCCCATATCCGCAATTCAATATCTGTGCAGGTGAGGAAGTTTGAGGGACTAAAAAGTGTGTATTGTATTCCTCACCATATTGTGAAATACATTGTTTTGTGACGTATTACAACTTCAGATTATTTTTTTCTTCCTCCAGATCATCCCCTGCCAGTATCTGCTCCAGCCAGTACGGAGAGAAGAACGTAACATCTACGCACAGCACCTGAAGTCGCTGGCCTTCTCTGTATTTGCTCAGTGCAGACGGCCTCTACCGATCTCAACCAATGTCAAATCACTGACAGGTTTTGGCCCCGGATTGGCCATTGACACTGCACTGAAGAGTCCGGAGGTAAATGCATCACACGGCAATGGTCTTTTACCTACGTTTTACTCATCACCATTGTTGCGATTGTGTTGTTGAGAAGCAAAAAGAACCACATTCAACTTCTCAGTAAGACATTAGCCTGACCCAGATCTTTGCCCTGGTTGTGTAATCTACCATTTAAACATAGAGACTGTTGGATAAAGGATGTTAGGAACTAAATGTTAGTACAGCTTTTTCACTGGAGGATCAAGGGACCTTGTAACACTTCACTACTGTAGACTTTTCTTTCCATTATCTGCTTGGCTAGCTTCTAGATACCTCTATTATGGAAGCTTGACTACAGGTTTACACGAAAGGTCGCTTTGGATTCAGACCTAATACCACTGACTTACTTTCTTGCAGCTGGGGCTACTTTTTCATGTGACACACTGACGAAATCTGTCCTGGTTAAACTGTGCAATTAGAATGTTCAAATCCAAAGAATGTGAGCTTTGCTCAAAACAAAGAACATTTTTCAGAAAACACTGCTGTGAATTGTCTGCTCGGATGTAAACAGAGAACAAAGCTTACTGCTGAATGTGTTACTAAATCCTGACATTCTCACCTCCTGTTCTGCAGAGGCCAGAGTGTTTGCGTCTGTACACGCCTCCCTTCATCTTGGCACCTGTGAAGGACAAGCAGACGGAGCTCGGTGAAACATTTGGAGAAGCATCACAGAAATACAACGTGCTGTTTGTAGGATACTGTCTGTCCCATGACCAACGCTGGTTTCTGGCTACGTGCACTGACCTGTATGGAGAACTGTTAGAGACGTGCATCATCAATGTTGATGTACCAAACAGGTAAGGCTCTCATCTAACAAAGAGTCTGACAAAATGTCAGCATACATTCCAAAAGCCCAGTCTTTGGTAAATGTTTTAAGATGAATACCACATGAAGGGATGTAAAATTAATAAACCTTGCAGTGGAAAATCAAGTCAAGTCAATATTTAATTTACTGTACAGAGAAGATGATTTTGGTGCACGTCTGTGTTACACAGGGCACGGAGGAAAAAGGGTTCAGTGCGACGACTTGGTCTTCAGAAGCTCTGGGATTGGTGCCTAGGGTTGGTGCAAATGACCTCAGTCCCCTGGAGAGTGGTGATTGGTCGACTAGGCAGAATAGGTCACGGAGAATTAAAAGGTAAGACTCGTCATCATCCTAAGCTAGCTTGTCTCTGACTAATCATTCAATCAGTCATCTGTTTACATCAGTTAGTGTTTCCCAAACTTTTTTGTGCCACAGACCAGTCGTGAAGTTGTGGCAGATAAATACCCCTTAATAATATGAAATTTCTAAAATATTTTCCTGCCTATAAAATCTTCCTACCCAAATTAACTTTGCATGGGCACAACACGGATTTCTTAAGTGCACACAGCCTATAATTTTCTCCTACCAGTTTGGTATACAAAGTTAGAATCATATATCAATGACTTGTTATTGTTGTTCTGTTGTTCAGTTCTTCTTGTTGATATGGGTATGGATGGTAAGTAATAGCCAGATGGGGCCAAATTTCTCTGTTGTCCGTCATCAATTCTCCCACGGACCAGTACAGGTCCCTGGCTCAGAGGTTGGGGACCACTGATTTATATGTTTCCAGTCACACGCCCTCATTGCTTATGTTCTATATCTTGTCACGTTCCAGACTGGAGTATTCTGCTGAGCAGGAGAAACCTTCAGTCAGTGAGTCGACGTCTGAAAGACATGTGTCGAATGTGTGGCATCTCCGCCTCAGATACTCCCAGCATTCTCAGCGTGTGCCTAGTTGCCATGGAACCCCAGGGATCTTTCATCATCATGCCAGGTACAGTGTGGAAAAAACAACAATACATTTTTTTTTAAGTATTACGCTATGTTTTTTTGTTTAAATGTGCGTTTTGTATGCTGGTTCAAAGTACACATTCCTGCAGATGTTGTGTTTGTGCCTCATCTGTTTGCGTAAGGTTGTGTGTCATGATTGATAGCAGCAGCATATCACAGCGCCCCTCCTCCTCCTCTTGTCCAGAACAGATGGATGGCAGTGGAGATCATGTACCTTTCACTCATACAGCACCATTCCTCACATGGCCATTGATATCAATGCAGTCTGACGAAGAGAGTCAGATCAATGTGTTTATTTTAGGAAGCATGCCACGCAAGTCCTCAAACCAGGCTCGTAGTGACTGATGGTCGGCCGTGGGCTGCTGCCTTGTCAAAAACTGAAAAGGATTAGAAAGCCAGTGAGAGCCTCAGACATTTTGTACTGAGATATGAACTAAACTGTGTCAAAATGTTATGTTATGAGCTTAAAGCTGTGGGGGAAAAAAGTCAGCAAGTAAGTTGTTCACGGAATTGAGTGTATAATTCCAATAGAGAGCTGTAATTGTGAGTCAGTGTAGTTTGTGGACTAGATTTTGGACTTATAGGACTAATATTCCAAAGTTTTAAACCTTTTAGCACATCCCTTGGACTGGACAAGTGGAGAAAATGTTATTGAATTTTGTTAGCTTCATTGTACCTAGCAAAGGACATAGGGCAGTTGTGAGACCAATCATGATGTATGGTTAAGAGACACTAGAAATAGCTAGAGAAGACAGGAGGCAGAGCTGGAGGTGGAGGAGTTCAAGATGCTGAGGTTCTCTTTAGGAGAGGCAAGGATGGACAGGATCAGGAATGAGATGATTAGAGGGACAAGACAGACAGGAAGGTTTGGAGAAAAGGCTAGAGAAGAGATGGTTTGGACATGTTCAGAGGAGGGACAGTGGTTATATTGGTAGAACAGTGATCCTATAGATGGAGCTACCGGGTAGGAGATGAAGACGAAGGCAAAAGAGGAGATTTATGCATGTAGTGAGAGGAGGTAGATTAATTTAGAGTTGAGGATACATAGGACAGGGTGGAAATTGTTGACTCGCTGTGGCAACCCCTGAAAAAGGGACAAGTCAAAAGGAAAAAAAAAAGATTGTAACTAGAAAAGGCTGAAAATATATAGATATAATTCCTGTGAGGAGTCTCTTTAAAGCTTTTTTTCTTGGTCCCTGGCTCTTCTTTATCAGAGACAGGTTTAAAGATTTTTTTTTCTATACAACCCCTGGTACAATGATTGTAACAAGGCTCCTTGTATTGGTTAATTATGCTCGGTGTCAGATCTATTGACCAAACTTCTCTCCGTGCTCTGTTCTTTCCATCAGACTCGGTGTCAACCGGCTCCGTGTTTGGCCGCAGCACCACCCTGACCATGCAGACATCCCAGCTAAGCACCCCCCAGGACACCTCCTGCACACACATCCTGGTTTTCCCCACCTCAGCCTTCGTCCAAGTGGCCAGCTCCAGTTACACCAACATCGACACCAACATCGACATCCTCAACGCCACCACTGGTCAGCAGTCCTTTCCTAATTGATCCCTCTATTGTTTCTTGGAAAACTTTTTAACTCTAGTATGTTGAGTACTCTTGTGGAGTATTTGGTCAATTACCTGTTTTTCACTCCTAATTTATAATGATTGCACATAAAAATAACAGTGTGTTATTGTACAATATGCGCATGTATCCATCAGGGCTGGAAATTGTTTCTGCAAAAAGTGCAATAATAATTAGTGAATACTAATTTTTTAGATTAAATTTTTTTTCTTGCATTTTGAATGCACTTTATATCCACTCATCATCAAATTACTCTACCACCTATCCACTTGCTCTATCACAGGGTCAATTGTTATTATTATTTAATTAAACCGCACGGAAGGTTTTTCATTTTCCCTGAAGCACCTTATTTTGTAAAAAAAATTCAGGTGGGATTTTTTTTTTGCTTTTCATGAGAGCAGCCAGACTGAGCTCAGGGCAGTAAATAAGTCTACTGCTGTCAGACTAACTGACACAATTGTCAAATGGATTGCAAGGAGTGTAGACTGAAAAATACTATTGAGGAGAACAGCTTTCACAGGCCCACCATCAGTGCACATAAATGATTAACCCATAGTACTTTACTTAAGTTTTTTTTTATTTATTTTTTTTTTTTTACATTTTTACATATTTAGTACATTACATTTGACAGATGCTGCTATCCAAAGCACAATATGAACCTAGAATATGAAGAAAACATACAGTTAAAATAAATAAAGTACAGTAGCTCATAAGGCAAGAGCAAAGTGAGTGAGTGTAAAATATATAAGTTACTCATTAAGAGTAATATTAATGCTCACATTAATGCAGCTGTGAAACCATCTGTTTCAGTATACAACAGAATAAATATTTTTCCCATTTAGAATTTTTGATTCATCTCACATTTATCAGCTACCCTGTGAGTCATATTTGAGGTTTAACAGCCCTAATATATCTGCTGTGTACACTGTATACTGAATTTCAAATTGTTACCAAATATGTAATTACTGTATACTGTTATGCTGCTGATATTTACTTTTGTAACAAAACGTTCTTGATACTAGATAGTGACCTAACAAATGAAAAACTATCCCCCAGTCGCTCAAATATTTCTACCTCCCACACAGACGGTCCTGACATCTTTGACCTGCTGGACCAGGAGAATGAGTTAGTGGACCCAGACATTATCAACATCTCCCCTACCACTTCACCAGTGCATTCCCCTGGCTCTCATTACCACCATGGGGGTGATGGCAGTAAGGTGAGACACACACATAGAGGACATGCTCACATTAATGCTCGCGAGTCCTACTGTTACCCAAGACAAACTGAGTTAACCACGAGTTCCTGCCTCGTTCCAGGGCCAGAGTACGGACCGCATGGAGTCTCACGAAGAGGTCCCCAATCTCTTACAGCAGCCTCTGGCTCTGGGCTACTTTGTCTCCACGGCTAAAG
The DNA here is from genome assembly GCA_016785265.1 of Paraplagusia blochii. Lineage (NCBI taxonomy): Eukaryota > Metazoa > Chordata > Actinopteri > Pleuronectiformes > Cynoglossidae > Paraplagusia > Paraplagusia blochii. Next base: position 298,475 of record JAFBJS010005043.1, read on the forward strand.
CTGGTCCACTACCTGACTGGTTCTGGTCGGCCTGTCCTCAGGCACAGAACCAGTGTCCACTCTTCCTCAAGGTACTAGCCTTGATACCTTCAAACGAAGGCCTCTTCTGCCAAACTTGTCCAAATGATGTGATTGTTTTGTACTTTGATTGTACTTCTCCGTTGCAGTAAGGATAAGAACATTTTAAGCCTTTATGCCGGACTTTTATGTCAGTTATCTCACACAGATACGTCCTTCTATCTCAAACTCAATTTCACAGTGGGCCACAAGTAAAAACTGTCATCAAGTCACGGGTCAGACTGAATATTTATCGGAAAACAAGCTGTTAATATTTTCCCTTCTCCAGATATTAAATGCAGGAGCGGTGCTATGGTCTATGGACCTCCTGGAAAGATGTCTCTGGGGCCCCCACTGTATCAGTGGCCACAGCAAAAAAAAGCTTTGTTTTTTTTTTGTATTTTTACAAATCTTTGAATTTGTAATTTTATAAATTAATATTATTAACACGTGAGATATAACATTTATAATAACGTGTTTCCCTTCATCTGTAGCCTTTCCTGATCCTTTAATTTTTTTTTTTTTTTTTTTTTTACAGACCTACAAACAAAAAATAAATAAATAAATGTCTGTGCTATAACAAAGACCATACTACAAATCCCGCCAGCATTAAAGGCCTATATACTGCTGGGCCAACTCTAGTACATATGTGATATGATCTTGCTGGCCAGATTTGGCCCCCGGGCCTGTGTTTGACACCTGTGATCTATCTGCTCTTATCCCAGCCCTCGTGTCCATTTTAAGTGTATTTTTATTTGTGGCCAGCAAGTAAGAAATTTTGAGCACGACTGTAGCAGCCTCTACCAGTCTACAGTTTCATTATTATATATTTTTTTAAAGCGGTAGACCCAGGACGATTATATTCTCTTGAATGAGTCAAGAGAGATAAAAAGGGAAACAAAATAATGAAGCATAACTAGGAGACCATTTAACAAATTGCTCCTGCAAGTCTTACAGTGTCTTAAACACCGAGTTTATATATCTTTTTTTTGCACAGACATAGACAACGTGCTCCATGAGCTCATCCCCACCGGAGCTCCTAAATACTGATCATCACCATTAATCAACCGCTGTATGTGTTGTGCTGTGTTGTGCATGTGACCCAGCTTCAGCAGGTGCTGTTGGTGTAATTGAACCCATGGGGTGTAAACAAAATGCACACACACACACACACCCAACCAAAAGTGTTTTCTGATACGCGGCGACATCCGCTGCTTCAGGACTTGGCGACTGACCCAGCAGTGATGTATCCGTGCTTTATAAAAAGTAATCACTTCGTCATGATGTCGCTAACGTGAACTCCTGCCACTCCTCCCACTTCAACCCTCCCTCCCTTCCCTGTCTTCCCTCCCAGGCCTCTTTGCACCTCCATGTGCCTTCAGTGCAATCAGATGAACTGCTGCACAGCAAACACTCCCACCCCCTTGACTCCAATCAGACCTCAGATGTACTCAGGTAACTAACACCACAGAATTCTCTCCAGCACCAGTCGAGTGCTGACATGCTGCAACCACTGCTGCGTTCTTAGCAGTAGTCAATTATTTATTCAATTACGGGTCCTTGAGATTTTAAGTAAAATTTGGATTCGTTTATTTTTGTTGGATTAAATGATAAAGAAAATGATTAGGTCTTCTGAGAACTCTTAACACCTATCAAAGGCAAAAAAACAAATTTGGTTTATTTAAAGGTACACTGTGTAGGACTCAGCAACACCTAGTGGTGAAGTTGTGAACGGCCTGTTATCTCTTTGTTTGCAGGCATGGGCAAACTACGGCCAGAGGCCTGTATGTGGCCTATTTGGGCATTTTAATCAGGCCCATCAAATATGTCCAAATTATATAATATTTCCTTTTATCATTAATATCGTTATTATTATTGTTATAATACTTTTGCCTTTCCCTGCACTGCCTGTATTCCCACACTATGTAACATAGAAAAGTCTAAAAGCATATTAGTATTTTAGCCAGACTTTTATATGTTGTTTGTCTTAGTTCACACAAAAACAAGCTGTTTTAGGTGTTAAGCATTTGAAAACAAACAACAATTGATAAAAACAATGTCTTCTCACATCAGCCTCTGTATGTTAGTTTATTCTGTTTTGGTTAAATTTTTTTTGTATCTAACAGAGAATATAAACTATGTTAAAACTATGTTGTTTTTTTGGAGCCGAACTTTACCAAAAAGGTAAAGTGAACTTTTTTACTTTGAATCCCATTTAGCATGTGCTTTAACAAGATTTCTTTGTAATATGTTACCATTAAAGATGTAGGAAATGCACTCCTTTATAAAGCTGTAGTTATTATGTATTTTTGGTATCATTTTAGCTGCTGTCATTCACTCACTGATAAATGAAATGAATGAAATACCCAATGGGAAACCAACCTTTTTGAGTTTGCTTTAAGATGCCTGAGAAATATCTAAAACTGAACTTATCACACAGATGAATTTGGAAACTCTTTCATGAATTCTGTTTAAATATGTATCTGGTCCAATCAGATAGAGTAAGAGTTGTATTTGACCGATAACCATCAAGTTAAAAACATCTTGTCTACTTCCACCTTAACAGATTTGTGCTGGAGCAGTACAACGCCCTCTCCTGGCTGACGTGTGACCCGGCCACGCAGGACCGTAGATCGTGTCTGCCCATTCATTTTGTGGTGCTCAACCAGATGTACAACTTCATCATGAACATGTTGTAGCCAGTCTCCTGTTACAGCAAGAGGACGGTGGCAAAGCATTTCAGAGAAGAGGCAATCACGACTCCAGGAAGGAGTTTTTATCAAGACTGAAGAAAAACTGCACGAACCAGAGCCAGGCACGGCACTGGATCCTGCACCAAAAATGGATCTCAAGTTCTTTTCTCAGTCTGTGGCTGCACAGACAGCCCTGTCCCTGTGTATAGAGACAAGGGAGAAAAGAAGAGGGGAAAACCGAAGTTTAGTTACAGTTAATGAGCGAGCGAATGAGAGATTGTTTATTATGGTATGTAGCATGGCAGCACAGTCACTGTCCATTTTTTTATTGGAAAGAGAAGTGTATCTGTAAAGTTATTGGAAGCAAAAAGGGACATATTTGATCAAGGACAAAAAAGTCCAGATGGTTTTAAGACCTGAAATTGTTTTCTATTCCTTCGGATAAAAGAGTATCCAAAAGAAATGCCTGCATCTATCTTATTTATTGTAAGTTTTAAATGTATAATTTGTCTTATTTCTTAACCTCTTTTATATATAAAAATGGAGAAGGTTTATATCACCTTCTTGCTTTAAAGCAATTGGTCTAAGATGTATCTAACCGTCTTAATTAAAAAAAAAACATCCGAGGAAAAAAACACCATAAAAATAAAGTTGCAGTAGGTTGCTTTTAGAGTATTATTTTTTGTAATGGAGACAGAATATTTGTATTGTCACAATGTACAGAAGAATTAGAGTGGAAAATTATGTTCCATGCCTTTGGGCATGAAGGACTTACAGCAAAGCTGTAGCTACAGAGGACTTGTACAGCAATGAACTTCACTTTGTTCAAATAAAGAGGTACATTGTTGTATATAGTATTTTATACTACACATTTAGACACAAAAATGGCAATATATATATAAATAATTATATATGAATGCCATACCAGCAGTTGATGGTGTGGCTTCTGTTTTAGGAATAAAGTGCGTCAACTTATTTTCCTGTGCTTGTGTCTCGTGTCTTTGGGATGGGGGTGTGTAAGAAGAGACTTAAGTTTTCTTAGCTATGATTGGCTGGGTTGTGGGATTTTTTTATGCACACTATTTCATTGGCTGTGATTTCCTTAAGGACACTCCCATTTTGCCTTTGCTCAAACGTCAGTTGTGGATGTATCTGGGAAACAACCTTTGACCAAACTATCTTCTGCCTTTCGTTAACAATTTAATAGGAATGTCCGATATTTTGCTGATATTGCCCAAATAATTTTCCAATATCAGCCAGTACCTATACACTGTTTGAAATTGGGAAACCCTATGTGTGATCCCAGTTAAGTTGGTAAAACCAAAGGATTGTTATCGGATTTCCATTATCAGTTGAAAAACTAATATCAATCTTATGTAATAATGCTAATCTTGGCCGACTGATATTATGGGTAAGCCCAACAATTATCCACACATTTGTTTACCATTTATATATATATATATATAGTTAATCAGATATAGATAAGTACCGTCAGTATATATTTAAATGCTGGAATAATTTACCACAAATTCTGCAAAAATGAAGTCATTGGATTGTGACACACTTAGTTGAAACATATATTTTATAAAACAAATGCCTGGGAGTCGTATTGAAGCAGCTGGCATATTATTATCTGGGATATCTGTGTTTGCAGTCGAAAAGAAGTCCTCTCTGTTAAAATTATCATTTCAGTGCAACGACAGTCATCCTGTCTTAAAACGCTGAGGACCCTACCAACAAACAATGCAATAGAACAGGGACCACCAACCTTTTTGAAGCGCGGAGCCACTACAAGGTCACGCCGTAATACAAAGAGCTACTTGTTTGATGCAGACTGACCAAAATATGTAATAATAAGTTCCGAGGCATCCAATAGTGACCACTCCTCTAACCATCATGATTCCACTCATTAGAATATCACTATACAGTAAGTGTAACCTATGCTCAAAAAGGCACAGGAACAGGACCCTTAAGACCCTCTTTGGACTAGCATTGTTTTTCGGAACACACTCAGTGGGCACCTTAGGTAGACCGTGGCCGCTATTAGGTTGGTAACCCCTGCAATTGGTGACCCCACCTTATCGGTGACAGAAGCAAAAATAATGTGTTTGCTCCGGCCACAGTTCCCCTAGTGGCCATAACCCCAAGCAACTGCCTGTGTTGCCTGTTTTTGTTGAATTTTGGGAACATTGGATCTGGACATCTGCTTTGTATTATCAACACATGAAAAATTAAATCTGTAATAAAACACAGATCAGTGGTATTTGCATTTACCTGTAGCCAACTTAAGTACATATTTGAAATGACCTTGCGGGCCAAATACAATTACACTGCGGGCCAAATATAATTACACTGCGGGCCAAATTTGCCCCCCGGGCCTGAGTTTGACACCTGTGATATACTGCAAAACAGTAGCATTAAACTATATTGTATTGGTTCAGTTCAAATGCTATATCCTTTTATACCTATTGTTTTATTATTTTTTTTAGAAAAGTTATAATTATAATTAAAAAATAAACTAAAACTCACCCTTCACGATACATCTAACTCTAGTCACCTCCATTGAGAAACAGGACTCCAGTGTAAATGCGTTGTTTGTGTGCAGTTCGTCCGCTAGAGCTAAGTCCTTCAGCAGCGCGGGGCTGGAGACTGTCAGCGTGGTCGGTGTCCCTTCACTGCCACAGCTATATTACCACCGGTCGCGCAGCTGTAGAAAATGTAAAAGAAAAATCATAAACTACATAGAGTGACGAATTACCAGACAATTAAAGCTATAAACAAACCGGCAAACACCAGGGCAGGCTGGTAGACTCGCCTTTATTATAGAGTCCGGTGTAGCGTCCTGAGTTTTTCCCGGGCCTCGAGGGTGAAATTACTATTTTAAAGACTTCGTTCTGATACATAAGGTAAGATATATATTTTGGATATAAAATATATATACTTAATAACATGAATTCATGAGGCGGATACGTTAGACTCATTGAATGTAAACACACAGACTGTTAGCTTAGCCTAGCAATAGCAGTTAGCGGTGGGTCAAAATCTGCTTGAAAATCAATGGGAATGTAAGAACTCAGTGTGTGTAGTTTAAGGTAAACATTGTGTAATGGTAAGTTTGAAAAAGACGTTATTTTGTAGAGGTTTTCCTTATTTACGTTGTAAAGTAGGAAACGATGTGCGGAATTGCTACAGTAAACTTGTTTTTATTGCTGTGTGTTTACTGTTTCCACTTTTCCTAACCTGAATAGGTGACATCTTTAATAGTAAACAAATAGACAAAATAAATCCATTGATTAATTGTTGTGAATGAAAGTTGGGGCTTATCGTTAAAATACGTCTGTTTCGCAGTTACTTAACGTAGATATTCATGCGCTCTATCCAGCAACAAAGCTTGATTTGAGTGATAAAATTATTTAGTATCAAAAACTGCAATAAACATATACGTTTAGAAATATTTTAATATGCGTCTGTTGTCAGAACAATATGTGTGTGCGTGAAATAATCTATTACAAGTACATAGTTGTGAGAACAGAATGATGTATGGAGACGCTAGGTATAGGACGAAGACATGGGACAGAGCTGGAGGTTGAGGAGTTAAAGATGCTGAGGTTCTCAGCTGAGGTAAGGAGACATGGATGAACAGGATCAGGAATGAGGTGATTAGAGGGACAACACAGACAGGAAGGTTTGGAGAAAAAGCTGGAGAAGACAGATTGAGATGGTTTGGACATGTTCAGAGGAGGAACAGTGGATACCATGTTCAGAGGAGGGACAGTGGATACATTGGTAGAAGAATGATCCTAGAGATGGAGCTACCAGGTAGGAGACAAGGAGTAGATTGATGGATGCAGTTAGGGAAGAGAGAACAAGGGGACATGGAAATTGTTGACTCGCTGTGTCAATCCCAGTAAAAAGGGACAAAGTCAAAAGGAGAAGATAAGAACACACTGACAAAAACATTTGCCAACTTCTATTTTTTTTATTTAATAATACTCCTGATAAGTTAAGTGAAATTCTGTTCTATTGCTTTAAGGTTAAGAGTTACTTCTGTAATATTAAGATTCAAAACTTTTTTCAACTAAGAACAGAGAATTATATTAATATTTCTGTGTAAGACATCCAAGTCATTGAATTCATAAATAGTTACTTTGAAGACAACTGGACATAGTATGTTTCTTGAAGACGTTTCACATCTCATCCAATAGTCTTGCTCAGTTCGGTGGAATTGGTATCAATATTACAATATTGAAAAATTACAATTGTTTTGAATGTTTACAATTCGCCTCCCAACAGAAAAGATACAGCATAAATAATTTGTTTGTTTTTTTGCAGATCATAAAATTGTGTTTTTCAAAAAGCTTCAGCTGCAGAGATGGCAGACAGTGCAGGGCTACAGTTTGTCAGCGCCTTTGCATTTGAAGCCATGCAGAAGGTTGATGTGGTGCGTTTGGCTGCATTAAGTGACCCGGAGCTCAGGCTGCTGCTGCCCTGTCTGGTCAGGATGGCTCTCTGTGCTCCAGCCGACCAGAGCCAATCCTGGGCTCAGGACAAGAAGCTCATTCTCCGTCTGCTGTCAGGAGTTGAGGCGGTCAACTCCATCGTAGCCCTTCTGTCTGTCGACTTCCATGCCTTGGAACAGGATGCTCGAAAGGAGCAGCAGCTAAGGTATTGAACGATGACTTGCAGGACACTTAAACTTAAAAGTCCAGTGTTTAACTTTTGATTAATTGACAATTAATCATGCCTATGTTTTTCTTCTAGACACAAGGTTGGTGGCTCTAATGGAGAAAGCATTTTGGTGTCACAGTTACAGCATGGACTTACTTTGGAGTTCGAACACAGCGATCCCCTCAGAAGACTGCGTCTGACTCTTGGTGAACTGCTGGCTATCATGAACAAGGTAAAGGATAAAAAATATACTCTGCTTTGCTATATAACATAACATTGAAGCGTTAATGACACGTTTTAAAAAGATGTTGAAAAACCTTACTCATATATTTTTATTTACAAGGTTCATGCCATATTTATAATAATACTGAGTAGAGACACTAGACAGGACACAGAGCTGGAGGTGGAGAAGTTAAAGACTCTGAGATTCTCTTTAGGAGAGACAAGTAGGACAGGATCAGGAATGAGGTGATGAGAGTGACAACACAGACAGGAAGGTTTGGAGAAAAAGCTAGAGAAGACAGATTGAGATGGTTTGGACATGTTCGGAGGAGGGACAGTGGACACATTGGTAGAAGAATTATCGTAGAGATGGAGCTACCAGGTAGGAGACAAAGAGAAGATTGATGGATGCAGTGAGGGAGGACATGGAGGTAGTTGGAGTTAAAGTTGAGAATACAGAGGACAGGGGAGATAGAAAGTGTTTTCTTGCTGTGCCAACTCTTAAAAAAGACGGAAAAGCCGAAAGAAAAAGAAGTAACCCTTTGACATTCTTTGTTTGTTAATTAGGTGACAGACTCAAAGGGAGAGTTTTTCCTAAAGTCCTCTGAACTATTTGAAAGTCCTGTTTACTTGGAAGAGGTTGCAGATGTCCTTTGCATTTTACAAGCAGGTAACCAAATCTTTTTTTTGTTTCCTCAACTGTCTGAGCTGATCATAATTTGCCCCTGAGATTGTTTTGAAAAAAGGAAATAAACATATTTTTAAGTGTGTGTATTTTGTGTTGTCAGAGCTGCCCTCGCTGTTGCCCATAGTGGATGTGGCTGAGGCCCTGCTCCATGTTCGCAATGGTGATTGGTTTCTGTGTCTGCTCGTGGCCAATGTCCCTGACAGCTTTGATGAAGGTAACTCACGGTTCACATTAGCTAATGAAATAATATTTGATAGAATATGATGTGCATTTCAGAAGCGTCAAGGGTAATAAAAACTGCCGAAGGTCACAGTTACAAATCTAGGTTTTCTATTTGCGTGAGTGCAGCTCTTGCTGCGCTGTCTCTTCTGAGAGTAAATTATACAGAAATGGATGAAAAATCATATAATATGTCAGTGGATGTGATAACTTGAGCTCATTGAAACTGGTTGGCCTTGTAAATGATCATCTGTTAACTGAGACTTGGAATATACACAGTCTTTTGTTGACTGGTGTCTTTCACTTACAGGAATTCAATAGAGTATGTAAAAAGGAAATAGATGACATGTCTATGGTGTTTTTAATGAAATTACATTGATGTCAGACTGGAAAATATTCTGTTTAGAGTTTGTCACTCAGTTGAATATAAATATATTTAAAGGAAGTTCTTTATCTGCCATTGAATCTGTTCTGTTCTTCTTCTGTGATAGTTCAGACCATAAGCAGCTGCGTGTAGATGAGCAAACTAAGGTCCGGGGGCCAGATGTGACCCGTTCAGCTTTGTAATCCGGCTAGCCAAACTTGTTAAAATTCAAGTGCAATTACTCAGAAAAATGCACTTCAACTCAATGGTTATACGTCCTCTGGTTGTGATTTTCAAATAGTCTGCATTTGCTGTGCAGAATTAAAACATTTCAGGACAATACAATGGGTTGCACGTTTATGTTTTCCTCTCTTACTGTGATACATGTCTTTTTTTTTCACAGTGTGCAGAGGACTGATAAAGAACGGAGAACGTCAAGATGAGGAGAGTCTCGGCGGACGACGCAGAACTGAAGCGCTGAGGCAGCTGTGTCACATGAACCCCTCACAGGCCCTCAACATCAGAGCCATGGCGGTCAGTTACGATTTGATCTCAGTTTTTATCATTTAAGTTGTTGTATATTTTGTACAGCACAATTGCATAAAATCTTTTCACCATAATTAAATTATTTCTCTTATAAAGGAGACATGGGGAAGCAGTTAAAATGTAGAGTTTCCTTATTTAATAATTTTTTTATAATCCATATTCCAAAAGTGCCATTAACTTAGACACCAAAACATTTAATGGCTTCAATCAATTTAACTTTATAAAACAGCATGCATGTCAAACAACAACAATATGAAGTATTTTGTAAAATTTCAGTGTGTTTTGCTTGTGCTCAGGTGGAGGAGTGCCATCTGCCCGGCCTCGGAGTTGCTCTGACTTTAGACTACAAACCAGATGCAGCAGATGAAGCAGTCAGTCCTCTGGTCTCCTATGTGAGTGGCCTACTGCTGGGTACCAACAGCAAAGTGCGCACATGGTTCAGCATGTTCATTCGCAACGGACAGCAGGTGAGTGGCTGGAGTGTGGGCGGCTTTTCCAGAATTTTGTCTAGCATGTAGCAGAAGGTGACAGCCCAAGATGTACCGTGGACAGAAAAGTTATTGCACCAGTGTATGAACTAAATAAGTTCACTGTATGACTCTGTGCCATTTTTAAAAACATGTTTTTTTTAATAGAGATAATATATATTTGCATATAATATTATATTCATATATTATATATGTATATACTGTATATATACATACATACATATATGTATTTATCTGTATATATGTTTATATATACAGTATATAACACATTATCATTTTCATCAATTTATTTTACAATGTTATTATAATTCATATAAATATATTTTTAGCAATTTTATTTATTTGTTTAACTATCTAAAATGATCTCATTACGCTCCATTTAATTGAATTAATCAATAATGAATCAATCATCAGTTAAATAACCAAACAAATAAACTTCCATTTAATCTCTAAAAAATAAGAAGAAAGTGCTTAAGCAAGTGCTTAGTTACTTAGTTCATGGAGTTGAGTCTAAATCCTCTTTGTCTTTTCCTTCTGGCAGAGAAAGAGAGAAAGCAGCTCAGTGCTGTGGCAGATGCGGAGACAGCTGCTTTTAGAGTTGGTCGCCATCCTGCCGCGCTCACGAGGCACACACATGCCCACTGACGGAGAGGAGGGCGGCGCAGGCTACTCTGGCCTCAAAGAGGAGCATGTGGTGAAGGCCAGTGCTCTGCTCCGACTGTACTGTGCCCTCATGGGCATTGCAGGTCTTAGGTAATTCATACAGCTGGGATTCGGAAAAAATCCCCAGTATAAAGTTGTGTTTTTCATTCTAGTGAAAGCTCATGTTTTGGATAGATGATGTGATGTACTCTCTGTGCTTCCTCTGTAGACCAACAGATGAAGAGTCAGAGCAGCTGCTCCAGCTGATGACCAGCAGGCCTCCAGCTACTCCTGCAGGCGTTCGCTTCGTCTCTCTGTCCTTCTGCAAGCTGCTGGCTTTTCCCACTCTAGTCAGGTATGTAGTCCTAGAGGCTCACCTTTGTAAAGTCTTAGGCTTGTTGTTCATCAGCTGCAGATACATGCATGCTTACATTTTATGTTATATATCTCATAAAAATATATAATCTGCCCCCTGTCTTGTGTGTCTTTATGCAGCACTCCAGAGCAGGAGCAGCTGATGGTCATGTGGCTCAGCTGGATGATTAAAGAGGAGGAATATTTTGAGAGGTTAGTGAAATTACCTTTTTTTATAAAATAATTTTTGACCGTTCTGTATCATTTGAGATTTGTGGGGTTATGGAAGAGGCTTCTATTTATAAAACTGTCCCTGACCCTCATTAACATTGTTATAACTGAGTTAACTCAATGGTGAGCTCACAGTCATTTACTATGGCTAATATTTCTACCGTGGTCTGTACAAAGGACACTCCCCACAGTTAAATAGTTTGTGGAAAATTAATTGATATATTGATATTCTTATTTTTACGAAGGATTTGCAACAAGTTCAAGCATTTTTTCCAATGACTGTGTGGTGTGTTGAAGCTGAAATGTCGTAATGTTTTGTATTCTCTCAGAAACATTCCTGACTGAACTGATAAATGTGTTAGAGTGGGTTAGTGGTTTGATTAGAATTCAGTCCTGTCAGTCCCAGCATTAATGTCTTTTTTTCTGCGTGTGTGTCTCTGTGTGTGAATGTTCTTTTCCTACAGTGCTGCAGGCGTATCTGCTTCTTTCGGAGAGATGCTGCTACTGGTTGCCATGTATTTCCATAGCAACCAGCTTAGCTCCATTATTGAGTTGGTGTGCTCTACTTTGGGGATGAAGGTGAGTGAGACGACGTCGAGCAGGAAGTGATCAATACCTGAGTCTGACTGAGCTGCTGACGACCCCCACGTCTCCATCACAATACTGCACACAGAGATCGTATCAGTGTGTGTCTTCATAGAATCTTATTACTCAGTGGTTTGTTTGCTGGTGTGCTCAGCAGCCTTCTCATGTCCCAGTGTATTTTCCACCAAGACGTGACGTGTAATTGGATTTAGTGCTTGTTTGTTTTGCCCTTCAGGGTAAATATCTTTATTCAGTGTCTTGATGTTTCGCTTGCCATGTTGTATTTAACTTATGAAATATCCAAGAAGCACATTATACAGCACTGCCTGGAGGTTGTTTTGACTAAGTTAATGTTTTGTTTTTTATCTTTAAATGTTAAACCTCTCACAGATCGCCATCAAGCCAAGCTCTTTAAGTAAAATGAAGACTATATTCACGCAAGAAATCTTCACAGAGCAGGTAGATCTACTGCAGCTATAAAAACCACAACAGAAACTCATGATATAACGCTTGTCTGGTAATGTATTTGTTTTGCGTGGCATCTAGGTCGTCACGGCGCACGCAGTACGAGTCGCAGTGACGAATAACTTAAGTGCCAACATCACAGGGTTCCTCCCGATCCACTGTATCTACCAGCTGCTCCGCAGCCGTGCCTTCACCAAGCACAAAGTCTCAATCAAGGTGCGATGATGTGATATTCGTGATGAGCTGCCAACTGTTCAGACCTAATAAATAAAACATCCCACTGTTACATCTACTAGGACTGGATATATCGCCAACTCTGCGAGACAACCACACCCATTCACACCCAGCTGATCCCTCTGATCGACGCCTACATCAACTCCATCCTCACTCCAGCATCCAAAGCCAACCCAGAGGCCACAAACCAGCCCATCACTGAGCTGGAAATCCTCACCGTCTTCCAGAGTGCAGCATGGGTGAGTTTGATACAGCAGTGAACAAAGTAAGAAAAAGAAAGTCAACCTAAGTGCATTTTTTACACATACAACACTTTCATCTACAAATGATCAGGAAAACAAATCTGCCAGCACTTTAGTTATGCTTTCAACTGTAGACTAAATAAATTGTTCAATTCTGTGCTTTTCACAATTGATTAGCAAATGTAATTATTTTCTGAAAACAGCAGCAGCTGTAGCTGCCAGTTGAAATTTACTTTAAAATGTAAGCCTTATGTTTTCAGAACCTGAACATTTTATTATAGTTTACGACACCACAAAACAAATGAACTCACTCACCCAGGACTTGTGATACAGAGCTTGCAGTCTATGATCTACTGGTTTGGTTGTGGTCCTGAGCAGCTCATTTGGTTTTGTTTCTGTCCGTTTCAAATACAACTGAATTCTTGTTTGGTCTATCTCCAGAATCTCCTTCCTTTCAGCTTGTCCTTTTTTTCCACCCCCGCCCCCGTGCTCTGTATCCTCAACTTTAACTCCAACTACCATCATGTCCTCCCTTACTGCATCCATCAATCTCTTCTTCGTCTCTTATCTGGTAGCTCCATCTCTAGGATCATTCTTCTACCAATCCACTGTCCATCCACTGAACATGTCCAAACTATCTCAATCTGGCTTCTATACCTTTTTCTCCAAACCTTCCTGCCTTCCTGTGTTGTCTCTCTAACCACCTCATTTCTGATCCTGTCATCCTTGTCTCTCCTAAAGAGAATCTCAGCATCTTTAACTCCTCCACCTCCAGCTCTGCCTCCTGTCTTTGACCTATTCCAAGTGTCTCTAATCCATCCATCATGGCTGGTGTTACAACCATCCTGTAAACTTTTCCCTTCACCTTAGCTGACTCTCTTCTATCACTGTCTGTCCCCAGAGTAAAGGTACAATTTTCTTTTCCTGTTTGTGTTGTTAGCCAGGTGAAGGCCTCCGAGGGGGTCGACAGCGCTATTCCATCACCACCCAGCTGCTCATCCTCTACTACATCTTGTCATATGAGGAGAATCTGTTGGCCAGCACCAAACAGCTAGGTGAAACCACAACTCTACCTCCTTTCTCTAATCCCATGTGGTTGCTGCTTACTGCATACATGGAGTAAATAGAGAGCATGTTAGGTTATGGTGGGTTTGAGCAGTTAGCCCCCCCCGTGTTTGTCCTCTAGTGGGACAAGATCTACTCTTGCTCTTCATTAGTCTAGATTTATGTGAGAGTTTAGGTCCATGTTTTTAATTGCTGTGTTTACCCAAGAACTCCTGCAGCCTTCAGGGAAGGAGTAATGATGCCTATCAGCAGTGGTAATGAAGTCACGTTGATGAAAAATCACCGCTGCTCCTCTCACATTCACACATCACCACGGTTTCTTCGGTGTCCCTACGTCGCATTTTCATAACACTCATCACTCATTGTCACTGTCCTATGGTCTCTGAACTTCTGTTCTGCTTCTTCTGTTAAAGCCCTCATGCAGAAAAAGCCAAAGTCCTACTCTGCAGCTTTGATGGATCAAATCCCTATCAAGTACTTGGTAACCCAGGCCCAGGGACTGCAGCAGGAGCTGGGGGGTAAGATTCCAAGATGAATTTGAAATAATTTTACTTACCATTGTCATTAAAAATGAAAATCCTCGTGATGTCAACATCATGATTTCAAAACAGACATATTGTGGCAGTGGTGGCCTAGTGGTTAAGGAAGCAGACTTGGGTCGCCAAGGTCCCCGGTTCGCATCCACCAGCTGCCAGGTTGCCATTGAGGTGCTCTGAGCATAGCACCATCCCAACTCACATCACTTCTTGTGGGCTCACCACCCACAGGAAGGCTCACAATAGGGTGCAATATGATTTGGGTGGCGCCAGCTGCCCCTGTGACCCAGCAACGGACAAGCAGAAGAAGATGACTGAATGAAAAAAATGTTTCTATATTTGTTTCCAGGTCTGCACTCTGCACTGTTAAGGCTGCTAGCCACTAACTACCCCCACCTGAGTCAGGTGGAGGACTGGGTTTGTGAGGAGGAGGTGACGGGGACTCTGCCCCTGCTGCAGAAGATGATGCTGCCCAGCAACACCTGCAGATACACACAGAGCCAGCTCCACCAGGGTGAGAACATCAAGTCATTGTAAAGGAATATTAAACATGTAATCTTACAAAATAAAAATAAATCATTTATTTTTTGATGGTTCAAAATCAGGCACAGCAAGCAATAATCTTGAGGTGTGCTACTCCATTTACAGCCTTCCAGAAGTTGCCGTCCAGCAGTCCCAGGCTGATGCGGGTGCTGGAACACTTGACTCTGCTCTCACCTGGAGACCTGATACCTTACGCTGAAGCCCTCACAGCCAGCATGGCTTTATTACTGGAGCCTGCCGTGCCACGTCGTATATTACAGACCCTCAACAAGCTGTGGATGGGCCTCAACACTGTGATGCCTCGGAGGTCAGTTCACAGGAAACAAAAAAACCTGGTCAGAAGGCCAGGGATAATGGGAAACATTATGTCTTAATAATTAAAGTTTCATCTTTGTGTAACAATAATGAGAATGTACAAGAATAAAACCAATAACACCTCTTAAATATCAATATCAACAAGTCTGTTCAGTTCATTCGATTTTCTTTACTAAAGCTGAGGCTGCATGTAAATGTCAACCACTATTATAGATTGTTGATGTTTATCTTCTTTAGCCTTTGGTCTGTTGAATTATTAACTTCATCCTTCACTGGAGGCTGAGGAATTGACACATAATATTTCCTGAAGCGCAGTCAAGAGGCTTGGAGACACAGTGAATGGATTAGAGGAAAAAAGAGGGATTTTGACCCTCGTACTTGGCAACCTGTTCAGTGATTACTGTGTGAACGGATCAGAGGTATTGAAAGAGCCACCTCTGTCAGCCTGTGTGAACCGCCTGGACAGAGTAGAGTGACCCTCACTCTACCCTGAACCCACAGGAGCACAGTTACCAGAGCTTTGAACAGACAGCCTATTGATTCCAACAGGGTCTCTAACAAGAAGAGGCTCAGGGCAGAAAAACTGAGAGCGATGCTCCTTGAGGGATGGAGGGGATTGTTGGCCATTCTCTTTTCTCTGCCTTGTTCTCTGTTGTGGTATTGGATGTTGCACAGGGCGAAATCAGAGGCTTTGGTGATGCAGGAGGGCAGCAGAGTCAGGTTTCACACAGTTACAACTGATTGATGTACAGGATGGCTCAGGGCTGCAGGACTCCCCTGTGGTTGATAGTGCTCCAGCATTTGTCCAATAGGAGTGATTGAGGGGACGGCCACATTGATGGGCTCTCCTTTAAGGCTTTTAAATCCATTCCCATATACACTGTTTTCAGAATTTATCATTATTATTATTATTATAGTAGTAGTATTTTATTTATCATTATTATTTAATGTTAAGCAGCTTTTTTACATATAGTAAAATAGTGACATAAAAAAAGAGTATTTTATAGGTGAGTTGTTGTGATGCCAGTCAATGGAGTCCACAGGTTGTAGTGACTCATTATTGTGTTACATGTGTTTCTGTGCCAGACTGTGGGTCATGACCGTAAATGCCCTCCAGCCCTCGGCTAAGCTCCTTAGGCAGCAGAGATACACTCAGAACGACCTGATGGTGGATCCACTCATTGTGCTTCGCTGTGATCAGAGAGTTTACAGGTAAAACCAACAGTTCTGTTGTCTGCACATATATATATGCATATGTATTTGTTTTCAATTATTTTCACCTTCTCCTCCAGGTGTCCTCCATTAATGGACATTGTCCTCCACATGCTGAATGGTTACCTGCTGGCCTCCAAAGCCTACCTACACTGCCACCTGAAGGAGACAGCGGACTTTGATCGGCAGAACCAGACAGTGTCCAGCCTTGGAGTTCCTGGACAGCCTGAAACACCTGAGGTCACCAGAGAAGAGCTGAAAAATGCACTTCTCGCTGCACAGGTATTTCACGCTGACACATCGCTGATGTCTCTCTCATTTATTCTGTATTTATCTCCAGTAGAATGACATTTGTAAAACGCACTCAAATATAGAGTGGATTGACCACTTGTTTCTTTGTATTTATTTTTTATTTTGAACTCCAGGACAGTGCAGCCGTCCAGATTCTTCTGGAGGTGTGTCTGCCAACTTCAGAGGAGCAGCTGCTGGGGGCTGACACAGAGAGCCTGTTGAAAAGCATTCGAGGGTCCGTGCCAGGGAAAATGAAACAAGGGAGCCTGGTGTCGAGAGGTGGCGGCGGAGGCAGGGAGGACGCTGAGCCAGAGGGTGGTCTGCTTAGTGACCTTAGGGAAGTGCAGTGCTTGATCTGTTGTCTTCTTCATCAGATGTTCATCGCTGACCCCAACATTGCCAAGTTGGTTCACTTTCAGGTAAAACATTATGGGTAATGTCTGGATATATTTACGAAAACAAAATGACTATGGACAGTTGAAATATGTGACAAACTCAAGGGTTATGGGCCAAATGTGGCCCGTCAAGCCATGCTTTGTGGCCTGCAGGAGCTTAAACTAAGCTTTTAACCCAATTTTTCTTTTATTAGATTACAATGCGACTTCAATCAATAATAATCAGCTGCAGAATTTATTATTAATACATAAGTAGCCACACTCATAAATTATTTCAGTTGCAACTTTAGGGTAACTGGCGCCCCCTGGTGAAAATGTATGTGTCACTTAAGAGGTAAAATGGATGACAAATACGACATTGTAAATTTACATCACCACTCACTATATGTCAAATACCTCTAAAAACAAAAGCTGAGCTGTTATTATTCTATGCCAGTGGTCCCTTTGATCCATACACACATCAACAAAAGAACTGAACAATAGAATGACAATGGAATTCCATCGTCAATAATGCAACTATATTTGATTAGTTAATATTTTCTCAGTGAAAACAACAACAATAAGCTCAAAATGACGCAGAGTCTTTAATACATGACTCTACCGGTCTGGTAGCAGATAATTATAGGCTGTGTGCACTTGAGAAATCCTTGTTGTGCCCATGCACAGTTAATTTGGGTAGGAAGATTTTATAGGTAGGAAAATATTTCGAAATATCGAAAATTAAATTTTTCGATAAATACCCCTTAAAATTATTAAGGGGTATTTATCTGCCACAACTTAATGACCAGTCTGTAAAAATAGTACAAGACATTTAACTGGTCAGTGCAGAAAAAAGGTTGGGGGACACTGCTCTAAGTCATTATGGAGTTACCATGCAACTTTCAAGATGTAGTAGCTGAAAAACAGCACAGCATTTGTGACTCCTCCTCCTCCTCCTTCTCCTTCTCCCCGTCAGGCGTCACAGCTCTGGCCCAGACAGAGCAGACGACCATATGGTTGGTTTCACTTAAGCAGTTCATGTGCTTCAATGCTAATCCATCTCCTTGAAGTCGTTGCCAAGTGATGCCGCGTGCGTTCGCGAGCTCGTCTTTGTGTGTTCAAGTGACCGCCTGCTTTTATGATGAGCTGTTAAGTCCCTGTGCTCTCCCTCTGTGGCTGTCTCTCTGTCAGGGTTACCCTCAAGCTCTGCTGCCTTTAACCGTGGCGGGCATCCCCTCCATTCATATCTGTTTGGACTTCATCCCAGAGCTGCTGGCCCAGCCCCAGCTGGAGAAGCAGGTGAGACCTCCCGTACTCTACCCACCGCCTCCTCTCTGCTCCTGGCTGTAAAGAGCTCAATTGCCATGGCCTGGAGCCAGGTCCTGTCATCCACAGGTGCTTGAGGACGTCTGTGTGACTTGTGGTCGTATTATCTCTCCACATAAACAGTCCTCTTGTGTCTTTGCAGATCTTTGCAATCCAGCTGTTGTCGTACCTCTGTACCCAGTATGCTCTTCCCAAGTCCCTCAGTGTGGCCAGGTTGGCCATCAGTGTCATGGGAACGCTGCTCACAGGTGAGTCCACGTCTCTCAGACTCTAAGTTAAGATTGTAGGATTTTATAATCCACTTAATCATCTCTGCCACTGTGCAGCCTAAACCAGTGGTCCCCAACCACTGGGCCGGGGACCAATATCGGCCATGGGTGAGATAGTGCCGGACCGCAGAGAAACAATGTTTTCTTTTGGCCCCTGGCTATAACTCGCACTTGATCCATACCCATAAAAGCAAAAGTACTGAACAATAGAATGGCTAGGACTCCATCATCAATAAAGCAACTATATTTGATTAGGAAATATTTTCTCAGTGAAGACAACAACAATAAACTCAAAATGACTTTTCGATTCTAACTTTTTACACCGCTCTGGTAGCAGAAAGTTTTAGACTGTGTGCACTTGAGAAATCCTTGTTGTGTCCATGCACAGTTAATTCGGGTAGGAAGATTTTATAGGTAGGAAGATTCCCAAACCACTGTATTAAAGTACAGTAATTGTACGGTACAATTAATAAAAATCCTACTTTGTGTTTAGTGCTGACACATGCAAAGCGCTACTCCTTCTTCATGCCCACCCTGCCCTGTCTGGTGGCCTTCTGTCAGGCCTTCCCTCCGCTCTACGACGAAGTGACCGCCCTGTTGGTTCAAGTGGGCCAAGTTTGTGCCTCTGATGTGGCCACCAAGGCCAGAGACATTGACCCGCTCATCGCCCGTAAGTACCCCAGAAGGACGCTGGTCGTTCTTGTCTGTTCCTGTCGATCAGGCTGGTGATAACGATGGTCTTTCTGACACAGGTCTCCAGAATCTCAAAGAGAAACCTCAGGGAGCTCTGGTCCAAGGAGCTTCATCGAAGCTGACCTTTCCACAGAGGACGGCAGAAGAACTGGGTGGAGCCGACATCGACGTTCAGCTCTGCTACTGTGTAGAAGCTACATTCATGGACATCATCAGCTCCACACTCCACAGACTATAGGCAGCACAGAAGGTGAGACACTGCTGGTCAAAGACACTGATGTCAATGCTCATCGTTCGGTCTGGACAAATGCTGACGTCAACCTGTCAAGGACTTACAGATATCGTGACGTTATAGACTCATAATGGGCCAAATGGGACGTGCACCGTCTATTTGCTCTTTTCTCTCAGCTGAGTCAAAGTGAAGTGAATTCATTCTTAGCTTAAAGTTTTGTTTTTTTTTCACAAAATGTGTTTGTTTGTAACGGGTCCTTTTTAACGACAGCATCTGTCCTATTTTTCTACTCTGTGTCATGACTTTTTTTGTAATTGAAAGTGTTACTGTTGTCTTTAAATATGTAGAGCTTTTCTACTGTAATGTTTGTAATAAAACAGAAAAATAATCCCTGAAATCACACCAATGTTGTTGAAAATTAAATAATTACTGACTTAACAGCCTCAGTGGATCACTCAGTGTCTTCAAATTTTTTCTTGTTTTTTTTTTACTATTTTACGATTTTCTTCTGTTATGCAAATAAACCTACAATCCCAGAGAAAACAAAAGACTATAGATTGTATTTTGCAATACAAAAATCTTCCTGTAATTCTTTAATTAGTGATGTGAAACCCTGTCCTGTTTAGTTGAACACAATGCTGATTGGCTCGCAGGAATTGAAGAAAGGCAAATGTAGATCTTCAGTGTCTCCAGGTGTCTTTTTTTCTGGTTGTATAGCCTTTTGTTTTCGCTTAATAAACGATTAATTTACTTGTCTATAGTTTCTATAAATTAATAATAGTTTTCAGATCATTCTGGGGAAATTTGATAAACTAAGCGTTGTAGATGGTTTTACATTGGTGGTCAGACAGTATGGAGAAGTTGTTAAGATGTGTCTTGTGTTGTCATTAGTGTCAAAGTGAGAGTAATTTCAGACCAGGTTTAAAAATTTCTTTATATACAATATCTTATAACAACAAATTACTGATTTTCCATTTAACCTGTGTCATTTTGGTGGTTTATTCTAAGGTTGTTATGTACTATAGCTGTGGAGACTCTGTACTGACTAAAAAGGTGTAAATCATATTAAAAAAATACTGTCCTAGGGTTTATGCAACTATGCGGGAAAGTATAGATCATATAGGACAGTTATGCAATCATAATTCTGCGAGATACTCAGATTAACCACCAGAGGGCACTCTTGCTGCATCGAAAACCACAGGAATGTCATCCCACACAAAATCTCTTGAAATAAGCTCCATAATAAGAGCCATAATAACAATGTTTCTACCTAGAATTAAATGATTCACAGGTGAATAACCAACACTTAAATCACGAAAAAACATCATTAAAAACACTAAGGTGTAAAAGTAAAGAATGTTTTATTTTAATTTAATTTATCTCTGTTTTTAATGGATTTTTCTAGACTTTGGACCCTTGGTTTATACAACAGCACGTTTTAGAGTTTGATTAATATTTACATTGTTGGTAATACATTTAACCAGATTTAACCACAAATGTATCATAAAATCATATTGTAAAAACTGTCATTTTAGTCAAGTTTAACCCTTTCCTGTAGTTTGATCACAAGTTCTGACATTCAGTCCTAGAACTGAGCTGTGAACGTGTCTTCGTTTGTCTTTTTCTGCAGGGAAAAGCCTGTCTCCCCCTCCGTCTCCCCCTATGTCTCCTCCTCCTCCGTCTCCTCTCTCTCTGTGTTTGGAGGCATTTGTGTGAAAACACTTTGCAGCAGTTTTGTTGTGATGCTGTTTATCATGCAGTGAGAAACGCCTGAAGCAAGTGAGGGTAAAATCACAGAGCAGTTTTTTTTTTTTTTTTAAGGAATGTTCATTGTTCTTATAACACCCAAGAACAGAAAACACAACTGGCTTCCGACTGTGAAAGCGACGAGTGTTTCAGAAAGGAGAATAAATCTAGTGCAACAGAAATATACTCACTCCACAGTGTTGCTAATTTGGCTGCACTAACTACATCAAATGTAAATTGATGCTGAGTGTTGAGGCTTTTGGGTTTTTTGGTTAAATTGAAATAGGTTTTATACCTGAAACAAATTCATCACTAACTTGATTGATAAACTCAGTGATCAGATCCTCGCTTGAGGAAACACTCAGGAGTCAAGTCTATTACAGCAGATACACCTCATGGTCTGACCGACAATATAATACATTAGGCAATAAAAGCCACTAGAACTGAGAAAAAACTGCTGGTCCTGGGTTAACGTCAAACTCAGCCTGCAACGTTTGGAGGTCACGTCGTCATCTCTCATACGTGTCATCGAGAAACTCAACTTATTCCGACATTCGGCGTACGAAGTGAAAACAGTGCTGTACGTGAAGGCAGTTTTGTGTTGTTTTTGGATACTTTTTGCCCCTCATGGCGTATGTTTCTGTTCTAGATTATGACATCACCACTGTGTTAGCCTAGTTGAGTGACATAATGTAGATATGTATGTACAGTAAATGATTTCTGGCTTATAAGACGTTGATTTCAATGACTTTTACGCTTTTATACTAATGGGAAAGAGACTCCCTGGATCCATCCATCCAACCATCCATCCATTCATCAATCCATCCATCCATCCACCCATGTATCATCTATCATCTATCATCTATCCATCCATAAATCCATCCATCCATCTATCCATCTATCCATTCATCTACCCATCCACCCACCCATTCATCCATCCATCCATCCATCCTTCCATCAATCTATCCATCCATCCATTCATCCACCCATGTATCATCTATCCATCCACCCACCCATCATCCATTCATTCATCCATCAATTTATCCATCCATCTACCCATCCCAACATCCTTCTATTTATGTATCCATCCATCCATCCATCCACCCCACCAGCCACCCACCCACCTTCCCACCCATCTACCCACCCACCCATCCATCCATTCATCCATCTATCCCTCCATCCAGCCAACCACCCACCCACCTTCCCACCCCAATCCACCCATCCAGCCATCCATCCCTCCATCTAGACACCCACCCACCCAACTTCGCAACCTCCCATCCACCCACCCACCCATCCATCCATCCATCCATCCATCCATCCATCCATCCATCCATCCATCCCTCCATCCACCCAACCATCCATCCACCCAAGGATACATTGCAATAGAACATTTGTGTATATTTGTCTCGTAGCAGAGGTCTGAACACTCCAGCCCTCAGGATGAATCTGTCTGGAAAATAAACAACATCTTATCAATATTTGACTACGACGATGCTTCTCTTGGAGAAACCTCAGCATCGGTTCTTCAGAGTGCCGTCTTAATGCACTGATGCCGTGCGTCCCTCAGAGCTCTGCGTATTCACATCACATTTCTGTGAGCTGCTGTTTACTCCTGGGTAATAAAGAGCCGGCCTTTAAGAGCCAGCCGAGAATCCCTCTTCAGCTTGTTAGAAGAGTCACTCAAGTTCACCCGGCATTTTTCTCTCCCTGTTGGCCTCAGTGGCTCTCTGAGAGAAAAGGCTCTTCAGGTATAATGTGTTAGAAAAAAGAAAAACGCCCACGGACGACAATGAGCGCTGCTCGGTTTTTGACGTCGCTTTCATTCTCTTGGTAAAGTGTTTGGACTTTTGAACAAATATGTCTGTTTGAACTGTGTTTGGTCCGTGTCAAGTTCTGACCTGGATTTAGATTTTTTTTTTAAGGCCTTGTTGTACAAGATGATCAGAGCTCTTTCCTCACCAAGTGGAAGGTCTATAGAGGGTGTCAGCAAACTTAATTCTTGCAATTGGTCCCAAAGTTGGACACCAGGACCAGTAGCAGATAGTTGGAGCGTTGAGACCACTATAAGAGACACTAGCAATAGCCTGAGCTGGAAGTGGAGGAGTTAAAGATGCTAAGATTCTCCCTAGGAGAGACAAGGATGGACAGGATCAGGAATGAGCTCATTAGAGGGACAACACAGACAGGAAGGGTTGGAGAAAAAGCTAGAGAAGACAGATTGAGATGGTTTGGACATGTTCAGAGGAGGGACAGTGGACACATTGGTAGAAGAATGATCCTAGAGATGGAGCTACCAGGTAGGAGACAAAGAAGACATTGATGGATGCAGTGAGGGAGGACATTGAGGTGGTTGGAGTTAGAGAAGAAGATACAGAGGACAGGGTGGGATAGAAATTGTTGACTCGCTGCGGAAACCCCTGAAAAACGGGGCAAGCCAAAAGAAGAAGATTATCATTATACTTCTGGCCTTTGCCAGGGACCAGTTGTGGCCCACGGGCCAAAAAGTTTGCCCATCCCTGAGTTGGAAGAGCGCAATACATTGGTAGAAGAATGATCCTAGAGATGGAGCTACCAGGTAGGAGACAAAGAGGAGATTGATGGATGCAGTGAGGGAGGACATGGAGGTAGTTGGAGAAGAAGATACAGAGAACAGGGGGAGATGGTAAATGAAGATACACTATTGGCTTTACAGGGAAAAGACAAAAGGATAAAAACAATATAAATTAAAAGTATAATTTGGACAAGTTGGACGGGCCAGATTAAAATGCCAAACGGGCTGCACCTGGCCCCCGGGCCTTAGTTTGCCCAGGTCTGGTATAGAGAGAGAGGGAGATGCTGAGAGATGCTACGATGTGTGAGTCAACCAGAGAAGGAACAGTAGTGAATGTTAGCCAATACTACACAGAGTACACATTGTATCAGTAATAGTATGCTTTACGCAATCTTGTCTAAGTAAAATAATTTGTTTGTATCTTTTAGTGATTTATTTCGCAAATTTCTAAATGAGAATCTTCACTTTTAAAGGGAGAAACTTTTGTAAAGAAAAGATTTTGTGAGATCCGATTCAAAGAAATCACGATGTACTGAGGGAGGGAAAGATCATCAACGATGTAGAGAGGGACAAATGTTGACTCATTCATCTTCATCCGATACCAGTCTCCACGACTGTCACCCAAATCACACAGCACCATTACATGGGTGGGGATGGTGCTTTGCTAATTGGTAACCTGGCAGCTGGGTTTGAACCTGAACCCATGTGGACCCAAGTCTGCTTCCTTAACCACTGCGGCACCAATGCCTCCGTCCTGGTCTGTTATTGTCAATTCTATGTGTGAAGACAAGGAAAAGAACATTTTGTACGTTGTTAAAGTGGACGTGGATCCGCCGATGATCCGCTGTGGCGCCCCCTGAAGGGAACAGTTGAAAGTAGAAGACAAAGAAGAAGAGGAAGCGGTGCGTGTCTGTGATACGACTCCTTTGTCTGATCAAAGAACAGGACGACATGAGCTGATTCTGATACGTCTCTCTCACCGCGCCGTCTCCACCGCGCACAATATTTTTCTTGCTTTGTAGAAGCTTGTGGGAATTTATTACCCAGCGCAGGAGTACTTTGTCAGGCCGGGATGTGTTTTCCACTCTGTGTTGGCAGGAAGAGGAAGACTATTAAAGCTTTCACAGCACGATTTGAAACTTTTGATTTCCCTCTTGGTCCAGCAGAATGTGTCAGGACGACAGAGCCGGAAAACTAATTGGCGGTGCGTCAGCGGCACATTTAGATTTTCTTTTCTTTTGAAGGAGCTTTTAATTACGAGGCTTTTAAAAAAATCCGCACAGATGGAGAGGATGTATGTTTTGTTTGTATCTTTGTAAACCTCATCCAAGACTCCGGCAAAGAAACATCACCTGACTGCTGCTGTTGTTACAGAGATGAACTGACCACAGGCAGAGTCCGGCAGATGATTTGTTGTCAGGGTTGATGTAACAGCAGGAAATGGAGGTCCAGACATGACAGAACACGAGACGGTTCTTTTCTTGGTTGCAGTTCTGGAAGATTCTGCTCAGTCGTCATCAGTCTTCTGACCCGAAACAGTAGTTTGAGGTTGTTTTGGTGCAAGAATCAAACTGTGACTTTGCAGATTCAAATCTGCTTAGAATTACATACAATTAATCCACATGGTCCATAGAACTGAGCCTCTAGTGGACAAAATATAATGTGCAGCCATGGCTTATTCATACACTTAGGATCTGACTAAAAATCTGGTAATGATATAGGCCTGATAATATCTATTAACGTACAATCATCTGTATGAGTATGAGAATCTTTAAATGAACTGCAATGCTGCCATCTAGTGACTTTCTCATTGATATACAGTCGGTTTTCACAGAAACTATTTTTATGGCACAGTATTTGTTTAAACCCAGACATCACATTCCGAATTTTTATTATGGGAGGAAAAACTGATACTGTTTTTTTTTTATTATATTACATTCATCTGCATGTTCCTAATCAGGCCACCGGGGCAGTAGTCTCCAAGACTGCCACCCAAATCACACTGCACCACACTGTCCTTCAGGTGGTGAAGTAGTCATTACAGGCAGACTTGTACTCTGAATAAACCATTTTTAAAAAATGTATTATGATTTAGCACAGGCATGGGCAAACATTACGGCCTGCGGGCCACAAATGGTCCTAAAGTTGATCACAAGAGGCCCAATTCAGGAGCAATGTGAATAAAGACAAATGATACGTTCAAGTCATATGGCCATAAATTATATTTTTAGTCTCCTCTATGCCATCTATAGGGAAAATGTGGGTATTGCATACAAGTAAATAACCCAACTTGGCGGGCCGCTTTACAAAGCTGAATGTGCTGCATCTGCACCCCCGGGCCTTAGTTTGCCCATGCCTAGAAAGAGTCGGAAAGTTTGAAAAACTTTAAACAGCATTTTAGTTAACATGCAAAGTTAATGTTTCCTAAATGTGATCATTTGTAGGTTATTTAAAGCAACTTTTCAGGAGAAAGCAAACATTTCAAATGGACTTTTACATCCGGACCTAATCACAACCACGGGTTCGTCCCTTCTTCTCTTTCCCTTTGATGCTTTAACACAAGGTGAAACTGTCAGACGTCCTCGGGCAAATTATCAAATTCCTTCTTCGTTTTTTTTTTTTCGTTCTCCCTCCGCCCTCACAAACACGGCGGCATCAGCCGGGAGGTTCTGTGATGCCTCTCTCAAAGATGAAAACATATGCTCACCGCGCTGGAGATACAATAGGCACGAGCGGAGAGAAGAGAGAGAGGAAATAGACTGCTATTGAAGTTGAGGAACAACCCTCACATGCCCCGCATTTCCATTTTGGCAGTAAGTACGGAAAAGTTTAAAGAAGAAAAAGAAAAGTCTGATGTACGCACATGAAGAGAAATATGACTAAATACCTCGGGAGCACTCAGGACTTTCTGCCTTCTGCAGAGACCAAAGAAGGGCCTTTAAAAACGCCTGTATAATTGATTCCACCCCGAGGTAACCCAAGGCAATTACCTTCCACGACACACGAGGAAACCGAGGCCTTGAGTAGAACATGCTCGTGCCATTTCGTAGCCTTCCAGTGGCTGACATCTTTTTTTTTTTTTTTTTTTTTATTGGCGCTTTCATCTGTGAGTGTGTGAATAACCACGGAGCTGAACAAACATCGTCTGAAAAGGTGATTGATGGATCCATTTCGCCGCTTCCTCTCCGAGCGCTGGTGGCGGCGGCATCCACATTG
>JAFBJS010005043.1:329602-339674 GCA_016785265.1 Paraplagusia blochii
ATAATAAAAAGAAAAAAAAAAAAAAAAAAGAAAGATGTATATATATATATATATATATATATATATATATATATATATCTTTTTTTGTTTTTACTGATCATGCTAAATACTAGATTTATGGTATTTGTTAAAACTAAATCTATGTATATATATATATACACACATAGATTTCGTTTTTGTTCTTATATATGTGTGTGTGTATATATATATAAATATATATATATATATACAGAATAATTTTTTGTGCCGAGATGACCTGAAACAAAGTATTTGTTAAATTTGGACTGCTGTATAGTCAAATTAAACGATTGCCTTTCACTCCGACTTGTGATGTGAACCTCTGACAGGGTATAAATGAAAGTATCCGTTAGATAAAGGCTTTATTATTGTTATATATAATAGCAGTCCCATGCCAATAACCATTTCATCTGAGACATTTCAGCAGGGAAGAGCTCCACAGGCTTTATAAAGAAATGTGTTTCTCTTCCTGCAGCCCTCAGTGGAGAGAGGCTGACAGTATGAACGCCTGCAGAATAATTTAACAGGACTGTAGGGAGAGTCAGAGGAAAGACAAAGCCTTCCAATATGATCTCCACAGTCCCTGCAGCTGCCCACTCTTCTCCTTCTGCCCTCAATATTAGTGACACTATTGATTAGTGGCCTGAAGTGATGATAGCGTTGGGCCGAGCTCCTCCAGCAGATGCCAAATTCTCCCAGCAGCGGCGCACAAATGATAGACTGTCTCGGAAATGAAAGCAGAGGTGAAAGCTATAGATAGAGTAATAGGAGTGATTGAGAAAGATGGAGGCGTCCTATCAGGAATGAAGGCTGTTGAGGTGACATTAATGTGGTTTGGTTAGTTTGTCACAGCGTCTACAGAACACAATGGTCCTGCTGGGGGAAGTGAACCAAGTGCACAGTACCACAGATATGTCTATGGCTGAATTCATTCATTCACCGTTACAGCAGCGGTTCCCAACCACTGGGCCGGGGGCTGGTATCGGTCCGTGGGTGAATTGGTGCTGGGCCGCAGAGAAATAATGTTTCCTTTTGGCCCCATCTGGCTATTACTTCCACTTGGTCCATACCCATATCAACAAAAGAACTGACCAATAGAATGGCTAGGATTCCATCCTCAATAATACACAACAATAAACTCAAAATGACGCAGAGTCATTGATACAAGATTCTAACCTTTTTTACCGGTTTGGTAGCAGAAAGTTGGCTGTGTGCTCTTGAGAAATCCTTGTTGTGCCCATGCACAGTTTATTTGGGTAGGAAGATTTTATAGGTAGGAAAATATTTCATATAACACAGGAAATTTAATTTTATTTATCTGCCACAACTTAAGGACCAGTGCGTGAAAATAGTACGAGACATTTAAACTGTGCATGACGCAAAAAAGGTTGGGGTTACAGGATTGCTGGAGCAGCGGTCTCCACAACGGCCACCCAAATCACACTGCAGCACCAATCAGCAATGATTCATATATTTTCTTTCTCTGACAGCATTAGTTTAGACCAATGATTATTTACTGTTATGTCCATGATAAACCCAAAATAAACTTCGTCATTGTCCTTTTCTCCCATTGTCCTGAAAGTCTTACCATTATATCACTGGATTTACAGACAGCTTACATCTGGCCTTTTGCTTTGTGCCTGATTAGGCTGATTATTTTAGATCTACAAATTTGTTCTTGCTACATCTTTACAAAGAGCAGCCACCCACCAAGGTCCAATCACGCAGCTGACATTTAAAGAGAATGGACGACCGTGGAGAATTGGAGGAGGATTTGATTAAGGCCCTAATGTAGTCGACTGTTTGGCAATAAAAGAAACAATAAATTCCTCACGACTGTTCTCGCTCCTCTACATGCTGCTAAACGGTGTCTCTCTCTGTCTTTAGTAACAGTAAGAGTCAAGAGCTGATGTAGGGGTTGCTTTGTCAACAACTTTGTCTTTTTATACTCCTACACCAATCCACACCCACTTGAATCCATGCTGCTGGATGTCTTAGTCACGACCTTGTTTAGTCAGCAGCTATAAAAGAATATTGCAGTAGCTCAAATATAATATCTGCGATATATACTACAGCACTACTACCACTGTGGACTCACCAGCCAAAGGAAGGCTCACAGCATGGAGCAGTGTGATTTGGGTGGCAGTCGTGGAGACTGACGCCTCTGAGACCACAGATTAGAGGATGAAGATGAATGAATGAATGGAATCTTGTTGGGAGGTAGCAGTCTCACTACTATATCAGTCCAGCCTTCCTCTTGTTGCTAATGGTTCCATTGTCTTCTTTCTTCTTCTTTTAGCTTGTCCTCAGAGGATGCCATAGGGAATCAACATCTTTAATTTCCCCTCTGTCCTCTGTATCTTCCACTCTGACTCCAACTACCTTAATGTCCTTCCTCACTTCATCCATCAGTCTCCTCTTTGTCTCCTACCTGGTAGCTCCATAGGGTCATTCTTCTACCAATGTATCCACTGTCCCTCCTCTGAACATGTTCAAACCATCTCAATCTGTCTTCTCTAGCTTTTTCTCCAAACCTTCCTGTCTATATTGTCCCTCTAATGAGCTCATTCCTGATCCTGTCCATCCTTGTCTCTTCTAAAGACAATCTTAGCATCTTTAACTGCCTCTTGTCTTCTGCCTTATGCTAATGTATCTAATCAATTCATCACGGCTAATGGTTCTATTATAAATCTCAATTATCTATCAGGATCTGTCATTTATTGAAAATAAATCTGATGTTAACCACTTAATGTGGCATTAGAAGACACTATCTATAAAAGATAAGAATAAAGTGGCTTAACGTCAAGGACTGATTAGATCTGAGGGGATTGTAGGAGCTTAGTGTACGAGGGAACGTCAGTTAAGTTCTATTTTTATTTCTGATATTATTAAGAACTGAACAAAATAATGAACCGCTTTTCACCTGCTTTATTTCAGGACTCCATTTTGTTACCATGTGAGGAAGACTTTTCTCACAACCATAGAAAGATAATGACCACTAAAGACGTGACTCTAATGAGGACACCACGGTATCTGCACTGGAAAAACTCACCTGCTTGACAAACTTATAATGAGTCTTTTCAACAAAGCAAACTTCAGTGACAGTGTGAAAGTTGACCAGGATGTAAAATGTGAGGTGATTACAGGACAATACGCATTAATGTGAGAGACAGTTGGTCATTGTCATTAAATATTCCTCTGACACGGGAGGATGGGAGGAAATGGAAGATGTGAAGAGATAAGAGGGAGTGAAAAATGGGATGTTACGTGAAATACCGTTATAATGTGAAGTAGTGGAATGACAAAGATGGATGTCCACGGGTCTTTGTCCTCCAGTATATCATTAGGGCCAGGTTTGTCCTTTACTGTAAACCTATCTTATATAGTGTTGACAGGAAGTGCTGTCCACTGTTGTCTTACATATTTTAACTGGACACATGTTTGTATGTATTGTATTGTTTTGTACTCTATTTATATGTTATATTTATATGTTCAGAATTAATCGGATTAATAAAGTTCTATCTATCTATCTATCTATCTATCTATCTATCTATCTATCTATCTATCTATCTATCTATCTATCTATATATCTATCTATCTATCTATCTGTCCTTTAACACAGTTAAACCTATAATAACAGAGCAAATATAAAAACCTTTGTTTTCCGGTGACACAGTTTTGTCAATAAAGGTTATTCAAACGTTATTTCTCCCGCTGTACATAGTAGAAAAAACCCTAATTGATTGCCACAGCCTAACTTATTTCTAATTGGTTATCTTTCAGGGTTGTCATCGTTTTTCGCTAATTACATTGGTTGTTATCCTGGCGGGGCGGGAAACCCGGCTAACTCGACGTCAAGTAGGCGAAATAGACGTTACGGCAATAGAGGGGAATTTGCGGAGGAAGTATTTTAATTTTAATTTTAATTTTATATTTTTTGTTAAAAGCTTTTTTCCCTCTGAAACGTAAAACTGGTTTTAAAAACGGGATAAGCTGGTCGCTATTAGTGGGTTAGCATTTCGACTGGCCTTACAAACAGCTTGCAGGAAATGAACTACTGGTGGTAAGTGACAATCAATACACACGCTGTTTTGTTTTTGCTTTACCGAGTCAACTAAATAAGCCAGTTGTTTTCGGTACACTATTGTTGTTGTTTTATGTGCCAAAGTATTTTTAAGCTTTAAACGTGTGTATCATGTTTGTGTTAAAATGACAGGACAAAAAAGTCTTGTAAACAAAACATTTAATTTAGGGTTCAAGATGTTGCCATTACTTCTGTTTCATACTGTTTTCTTAAAAAATACAAATACACAAAAATTATGATGAATATTTTGAAATGAAGAATTATATAACCCACTTCCTGTTGTAAATGACCTGAAGGCCTTAGAATATATACATTAAACTCTGCTGTTGCTGTTTTAACTCTTCTAAACACCAGACGGCCAACATGTTGTAAAAAAGAGGAACAAACACCTTGATTACCATCATAAACAATGAAGAAAATAGGACAGAGAAGAGTGTATTTCTTCATTTTGTTCTTCTGATCCTTTTTGGCCGATTGTATTTTTTTAATACCTTGCCTGACACTCAGTTTGATATTTGTAGTGCAGGTGTTGATACATAATAGATGGAAGCTGACTCAGAGCAGTGCCTTGTGGGAAGATGGAGGAAAGCTATGCAAGGCTAGTCCACAGTTCCTGATTGCTTCTTATTGAGCCCTGGAGCCCTTGGGATCTTGGTTATGAAGCTCTCAACATGTAGAAGCACTTTAGTGTGCTGTAGCCCTTTAATCTACAAGATTTAGCTCTAGTATGTCAGTGCTTTCTCCGTTTTTTTTTTAAAAAGCCCCCCTACTTTGATTTAGGATTACAGAACAGAATATCAATGGATTCTAGAGTGTTCTAGACCAGTGATACCCAACCACTGGGTCGGGGACTGGTAGCGGTCCATGGGTGAATGGCTAGGATTTCCTCATCAATAATGCAACTATTTTTGATATTTTAGGAAATATTTTCTCAGTTAAGACAACAATAAACTCAAAATGATGCAGTGTCATTGCTACGAGATTGCAACTTTTTATACCAGTCTGGGAGGAGAAAATTATAGCCTGTGTGCACTTGAGCAATCCTTGTGCCCATGCACAGTTAATTCGGGTAGGAAGATTTTATAGGTAGGAAAATATTTCAAAACAACGAAAATTTACCTTTAATAAGGGGTATTTATCTGCCACAACTTAATGACAGGTCAGTGAAAATAGTGCAGGATATTTAACTGGTCCGTCGTGCAAAAATGATTGGGGGACACTCGGTTTAAGAACCAAATATAAATGGATTCTTGACCAGGGAACCGATGGCTGTGAGATGGTACAATGTGTGATACAACAATCAATAATTTTGATTTTATTTTACAAAATAAAGACAAAAGATGAATAAGAAAGGGGTCAATTTCACTTAATTTAATGTGGCAGCAAGACAATATTATGTATTGTAGACATCAAAACAAAATACATATGACAATATACCAGTAACGTGAGGCGAGAGCTGTTGTTTTCACCCTGGCCTGAAGCTTTCTGGTATATTAATTTTCCTTCTGTCCATCTTTATTCTCTTAAATATTGGTATATCTGTCACACCTGCCTCAGCCTACACACAAACACATCTGAGCCTCGTCTCCTCTAACGGCAGACCTATGTTCGGCGATGACAGGAATTGATTTCCAATTTCCACCGCGATGACTGCGTCATTTCCAGCGACTCAGACAATTTGGCCTACATTACCGAGGCAGCGGGTAGTTGTAGATCAGGGTGACAGCTGTCTTCACCTGAGGCCCTGCTCTCTGAAATGGGTATAAGAGCAGAGGGTGGAAAATCCATTCTGTCTTTTCATTTGTGATATCAGAACATGCAATTGGTCATGCTCTTAAGAGAATCCCAGATCATCTTTTTTTCAGTGGAAACATCCCTCCAGCTGTTTGATTGCCATCATGTTACAGTCATACGACTGCTTTGTGTGTCCATGTTGTTTGGATGTAAATCACCTGCGTTTAGGAAGTAACACACCTGTGGCACTGAACATATGCCTCACTGACCTGCTGTAGTGCATTTAAAATCCCATTGGAACAGAAATAAAATGAAATCTAAAACCCAAAGATAACAGTTGTGATAGAAGAGAGTCAGCTAAGGTGAAGGGAAATGTTTACAGGACGGTTGTGAGACCAGCCATGATGGATGGATTAGAGACACTAGGAATAGATGCTGGGATTCTCTTTAGGAGAGACAAGGATGGACAGGATCAGGAATGAGGTGATTAGAGGGACAACACAGACAGGAAGGTTTGAATTGGTAGAAGAATGATACTAGAGATGGAGCTACCAGGTAGGAGACAAAGAGGAGATTGATGGATGGACGTAGGGAGGACATGGACGTAGTTGGAGTTAGAGTTGAGGTTACAGAAGACAGGGAAAGATGGAAAATGTTGACCCGCTGTGGCCTGAAAAAAGGGACAGGTTGAAAGAAAAAACATAAATTCTGTATATTATATAAAATATTTCATAAACATAAACATATATAGTAAAATATAACTATTATTATGTGTATGTAATTATAAATATGGACATGTTTACCCTAAAACTACTTGTTAAACCAGACCTGGTTAAACCAAGACCCTGGGGCCCCTCAAGACACGGCCCCTGAAATATGACATATTTGCATTATTTAAAGCACAACAGAAGTCTCTGTTTCTGTTCCTCTTTTACAATTTGTTCATCCTGAATCAATGTAGGAGATGATGACCGTGAGTTTTAGTACATGTGTAGAAACTACATAATGAGAGCAGGGAGATGTGGTTCCCTACTGGCAGGTCACTCCAAGAATGGGATATAATTAAACAAACCCCATGACGGTTGTATCCATTTAAGGAAAACTCATTACTTTTTATTTAACTGACAAAGGTTTTGCAGTTGGTGGAGACAGGAACGCTTATTAACTGCAGACACTTTCATCCCTCTAAGAAAGTGATAATTATTTTTAAGCTCCACTATTATAAATCCAATAATACTGAGATTAGTTGTCAGAAAATGTATTTGGCATTTTGTTGTCATTACAAAAATATAGACAAAGAAATGCACTAGAAAAATCAAAAAATACTTTGTGTTTTGTTTAAAGAAAAGCTTCCTATTCATGTAAATATGCAAACGGTCCTAGAGAATAGAAAAGAGTCTTTGTGTAACTGAAGCGTTTTATCATATTCGAGGCTCCAGCCTGTGATTAAACTGAGAGAGTTGAAGAAAGAAAAAAAAATCAATAGCTGAATTCAGACACAGAATCATTTGGATATATGAGCGTTGTTGAACCCATGTCCCTGACGGCGGGGGGAAAAAAACCAGCAGTAAATTGCTATTTTTTTTAATGCACCGAATGAGTCATCATTTAAATCCTCATTTAGTATCGTAGCCAGCAACCATTAAATCCCTGCAGACTATGAAACTAATCTCATCTCTTGTAAAAATGTTGGTCTCAGTGGTTGCATTTATATCAGCAGATGTCTGGAAAGCTCTTAGCAGAAGAGGGAGCACCAAGGGTCACGTTCTATTAAAGTGGAACCAATGGCTCTCTGTATGTCAAGCTCATAAGGAATAAAACAAGTGCTCAACATTGTTATCATTACCATCATTGCCACCAATATTGGAAAGAATCACTAGTCTGACCAAAGCTTCTCCTAGTTTGTAGTTTATTTCAGCTTTCTCCCACAATAAGTTTTTAGGGGTGGCCAATAATATCCGTCCATTGATATTAACGACCCGACCCTATCTGTGTCCATTTATGTTGCCTGTTGTTGTGAGGGCTGAATGAGCCTGGATTATAATGTTAATCACTGTTTCTGGAAAGTTCTTCTGTCCAAAACTAGACGTTTCATGTTTACATTAAATGCTGCACAAAGAATCATAGGACTGTTTCAGACAAAATAGTAAAAAATAAAGGTGGCATTTTTTTTATAACGTATATTGAGGTAGTGTGTTAATGTTGTACACAGTTATCTATGGAATGCCTTTAGTCACCTGCATATATCGGTATTGGTTAATATCGTGTTTGGGCAATATCGGATATCGGCAAATGTTAATTTTGGACATCCCTAATTTCTTTTTTCTGTAAAGTTAAATTTTTAAATTTTAAATAATATTCAAGTACAAACATATCCCATAGCCACAGCACAAATAGTATCACGTTGAATAAAGCTATATACTGCACTTTTCACAGTGGCATCACTTCAAATGGACGATTTAGACAAAAAAAAAAAAAGAATTGTATGTTTCCAGAACTATGACAAAATATTATAGGATTTTTTGGTTGGAAATTGTGATTTTTCAAATGTGAATTATGCAAGGTGAATACTTGTATCACAGCAAATGCGTAACATAAGGCTTATGGCAAAAAATTAGACCCAAATCCTGTCCATTGTTCATGGCTAGCTTCTTCATTTTGTATTAAAATTTTGCTGTGCAAGTGGTGGGATGGTTTCAGAGTGTGTGTCAGTGTGTTTTTTCTACTGCTTATCTGTGGTTGATGATGGATGGATGCATTTAAAGACAACATATTGTTGTGTTTGCTTCTTGTTTGCTTCATCTGGAAAAATATTATGGCAAGGATGTTGGTTTTTCCAGGGACACATATTTGAAATAGATGTTTCTGTACTGTCCCAATATAGAATAGGCAGCCTAGGCTGGAAAAGTGAGGAAAAAAAAGACAGTAAAGGATGTCACCGTGTTTAGATGTTCCCACATTCTAATTAGAGTCTGCTGTTGGCTCTCTGCCCAATACAGTGTTCTATAATGGAAGTGGAAACACAGTTCCTTCTCCCTGTTCCCCTTTAATCTGTGTATCTGTCATGCTCCATCAGGGAGGTGCAGCGTAGGAAGATGTAGCAGCTGAACGAAACATGTAGCACATGAAATGATTAGGCTGCGAACATGGCTCACCTTGTGTTATTCCTGTGTCGCTGGAGTTCTTTTTCCAGCCGAGGCAGCAGAGCTTTGCTCCTCTTAAAGTTTCACATTTGCATAGTGCACACACTGTACAAGTGTGTGTGTGTGTGTGTGTGGAACAGAAATGGTAAAAAATAGACATTTAATAGGGAAACGTGCATGTCAAAACTATACCTCCCCCCTCTTGCTTTTGATCTCTGAACGATTCTGTACAGCAGCCTCCGACTTTCTCTCTCCTCTTTGATTTTGAGGTTCTGATTGGAGCAGACAGGAAGGAGATGCGGGTTGATGTCAGAGCGTCGTACCGCTGATTGATGTGAACTCTAACTGGTGCGAGCGGGTTCCTGGCAGCCTTTTCCTGTCAGGTCAGGTACAGGTGATGGATGACAAATTTCTCAAGAGCTGATTGACGGGTGTTTGACAGGTTTTATAAAAGAAAATCGCTGTACTATATTTGTTATGAAGAAGAAGGATGTCAGTGAATGAAAGAGAACATTTATCAGTCGTCTACCAGCCAACAGATACAGTTGGGTCACATCTTTATTTCTTTCAGATTTAGTTATACTTTATATATAAGTGTTATACATCACATAAGGTGGGACATAAGGAAGTTGCATTTTTACATGTTTTACAATGAATACTAATAAATACATTATTATTGTTATTGGTGGAGTTTAGATGCTGAGGATCAACTGTTCAGGGCAGTGGAGACTGTGGAAGAGAGAAGAAGAATAGAGTACAGACAGGATGGAACAACTGGAGGAAAGAGTCAGGAGTGATCTGTGATAGAAGAGAGTCAGCTAAGGTGAAGGGAAATGTTTACAGGACAGTTGAGAGACCAGCCATGATGGATGGATTAGAGACACTAGGAATAGGTGGGAGACAGGAGACAGAGCTGGAGGTGGAGGAGTTAAAGATGCTGAGATTCTCTTTAGGAGAGACAAGGATGGACAGGATCAGGAATAAGATGATTAGAGGGACAACACAGACAAGAAGGGTTTGGAAAAAAGCTAGAGAAGACAGATTGAGATGGTTTGGACATGTTCAGAGGAGGGACAGTGGATACATTGGTATA
>JAFBJS010005043.1:339754-364289 GCA_016785265.1 Paraplagusia blochii
GACATGGAGGTAGTTGGAGTCAGAGTAGAAGATACAGAGGACAGGGTGAGATGAAAATTGACTCGCTCTGGGAACCCCTGAAAAAAAAGGGACAAGGCGAAAGGAAAAAAAGGAAGACATTATTATTATTGTTTTTCATCGCACGTGATTATTTGTCTTTTCTATGACACTCAGTGTCTTGAAATTTTGGACAGTGTATTTTCTTTTAGGGTTGGAGTCAAATTGGTTTGAGAAGGAAATAGGAACCAATCCTAGCAGTCATTCGGTGATGACATGTAATGAGTGAGTCATTCCAAAAAAAGCTTTATACTTGGGTTTTGCAGCTGTATCCACTCAATCTCACTCACTTCACGTCTGTCACTCCATTCAAGGTCATTTTGGAGCCATTCTGCTTCATTATCTTCGGTGAGTTGTGGATCGCAATGTTCTACCCAGGGCTTTGTGTCTTCTCCCGTTCTCCAAAACAAAGAAAGTGTCCACGAGTGTGTGTTTGTGTGTGCGTGTGTGTGTGTGTAAGTTGACAGGAATAAAAAGGGATTTGTTGGAAGCTGTGGAATGGCCTGTCAGTCACTTGCTCAGCTCCGTGCCTGTCATCATCTCAAGCCTAACTATTTCCCTCTGGCACCTGATTGCTTTTTATTACTTGTGTGTGCGCACACACACGCGCACCATATCAAAGGTGACGTCTGACAGCTTAGTTCAACTCCTGATCGCACATTGAGTTTCTGCCAGAAAGCAGCATTTTTGAAAGCAGCATTAGGAGGATGGGGTGTGGAGCGGGCAGAGAGTAAAATCTATTAACTGTAGTAATTTGCCAGTCAAAGTGTTTTCATTCTTTCAACTAGACAGTACGTAAATAAACAGTCATGTGCTGCTGAGTCCTAATAGGATATGACAGATCTACTGGGCCCTAATTTATTAGCAATGATAATGCAAACCTGCAGTGTCTGGCAGTCGGCATAGACCCTTGAATGGAAAGTACACTATAAATGACAAGGATGCAAAGTCTGATCTGTATCAAGCAAACAGATATACCAAAAATAATTATTTTCCACATCTTAACCCTTGAGTTTTCAAGTCCCTTTGCACCTTTGCTCCTTTAATAAGCTTCTGCCTTTGCCCCTTAAATCTGCTTTACTGTTTCAATTCCAAGGAAAGACATGAACATGGGGGCCAAATGCAGCGCGCCAAGTCGTTGGTGTGGCCCACAGGAGCTGAAAAAGCTCTTAATGGCCTTATAATGAAGTTCCCGCTGCTTCAGAGCATTGGAGTAGTTCATTATACTCCTGGTGGAAATGAGTCTCACTCCTGATCTATGCTATTATGGTTTTTGCCCTATATGACAAAAGTGAACAGGTTTGGGCTGCGAGGCGATGTTTTACTGTACTGATCATTACTGTGTTCTAATAGTCTGGGTTATTCAGTTTAGGGCCTTGAAATGGACTTGAATCGTAATACAATACATTACTTGGTTAAATAAACTCATGTAATGTGACCATATGTGTCTCAGTAATTATGGGAAAACTGCATTCTGAAGTCTGTGTTCATTTACACCCGGGGTGTCACTCTATTTAAAACTGTTATGAAGTTACAGGCCAGACTGAATATTTATTCCAAAAAAGAAAATCTGTAAATATTTCTCCCAGTCCAGATATTAAATGCAGGAGAGGTGCTATGGTTTCCTGGGGCCTGCAGCAAAAAAAAAATGTTTTGATTGCGCCCCCCTGTGGCAGGAGCCCCAAGCAACCGCCTTCCCATCATCAAGTGCCAATTCCCCCTGTTGATTTTTTCTACATATGAGAAATTGAAACAGAAATAAAACACACGTCAGTGGTATTTGCCTTTATTTGTAGCATTTCCAGATTTTACAGCACTGCAACAAAAAAAACCCCAAAATGTCTGTGCTATAACAAAGATCATGCATCACCAATACTAAAAATCCTGCCTGTATATAAGGTCTGTATATTGGTGAGCCAGCTCTAGAAAATCTTTAAAATGATCTTGTGGGCCAAATATAATTACACTGCGGGCCAGATTCTGCCCCCGGGCCTGAGTTTGACACCTGTGATTTACAGCGTGGGGAACAGAGGTTGTACAGTGCATACAGTGTTGTTTCTTAAATTAATGGCCGCGTAAGAAATGCTTATGTACTGAAGGCTTTCTAGTGCGACAAGGCTAGTTGTCACATAGTCCACACATGGTCCACTGGGAGCAGGCTACATTATTCAGATAACAGAACAGAGGTGGCTGGGTGAAATAAGAAATGTTTCAATTGAAGTTCAGTGCTTTCAACAGTAATCATACAACAAACACATTAGCTCTAACCTAATGGATAGTAACGAGCTGTAAAATATAAACCCCAGAACAGACAGCGGCTTATTATTACATCACGGTCTTAATTACATTCAGTTTATTTGTCAGATTAGCTTAATTTGCTTCTTTGAGATGAAAACAAGACCAACGGATTCTAACGGTTATTAGCTCTAATTAGTCTTGTAAAGATGTTCAGTAATTTAATTAGCCAAGGTGTAACTGTGAACACTGTGGATTAGAATAGAAACAGATGCTTGAGAGACTTGGATATTAATAAGATTGCAATGTTTATGGATTCATAGAAAGCATAAACATTGAAATCATTCACAGACAACGCAGACATTCTCAGGAAAGTGTTTCTGAAATTACTATAAATCATATCTGTGATTTATGGGCTAAAAAAACAAACAAACTAGGATGCGTTAAAAGCTTAGTGGAAGGATTTGCAGCTACACCTTTAGTGAGGAGCGGAGCTAAAAATGATCAGTAGAATAAAGCAATATACACTCAGAAATGGCAGAGGCAAATATAAAATCTAAAAAATCGTGCAAAATTGGAACCTAAAATGGTATGGTGAAAACCCAATGTTAAGGAAAATGGAAACATTTGAGACAAACACCACTGTTTGAACATTTAAACGTAGTTGGGAGATGAATACTGCAGTGATGTTCTAATCCAGGGGTGCCCAATAGATCAGGATCTACCAGCAGATCTCCAAAAGAGTGCTGGTAGATTGTGAGCAATGAAATAAAAAAAAAAGTAATAAAAACTGGAGATGTAATTGTATTTCAAGATGCTAATCACTGCACTAAATTTGGAATAATATAGTTATTGAGTCAGACAGTACCAGAGTCAGAGACTAAGATATCCAGTTTATAGCGGTAAATACATTTAGAGTTGTCAATATAGGAAGATCAATTCAGCCTGGTCATTTGAAAGGTAGCTCACAAGACAAAAATGTGTGGACATCCCTGTCAAACTAATCAATCTAAAATTCAAAATACAGTGATGATGGCAGGTCCTATAAAACAGAAATAAAAATATCAAAACAGTTTTTCCAAGATTAAATTAAAAAGAAGACGTGCTAGTGTTTTATTTCACCTACCTGCACAAAACCCTGCTCAAAATCTTATTGAAAATATTCCTTAAAAATTCTTAGACCCTTCAGAAGACCTTGTTAATTGTTTCTGACTTGTGTGATGATGTGAAGTTGTGATGTTGGGTTCTTCAACAAAGCGCCGGGTAAAAAGGTTTCTAAAGAGAGTTTGATACTAAGAGGATTTTATGTGAATTTTATTCAAAATTTTGTATCAAATAACAGATGAAAGTCTTATTTTCTAGTGGTGAAGTACTTATATTTTTATCCTGGTCTCTCTGAT
The DNA here is from genome assembly GCA_016785265.1 of Paraplagusia blochii. NCBI lineage: Eukaryota > Metazoa > Chordata > Actinopteri > Pleuronectiformes > Cynoglossidae > Paraplagusia > Paraplagusia blochii. Next base: position 343,447 of record JAFBJS010005043.1, read on the forward strand.
GATTGTGTCACTTTAAGCTGCTAATTGAAAGTTTTCCCTCAGCCACTTTTCATCAGTAAAGATCCCTCACTGATGAACTGATTCTGATAAAATTTTCGCAAACAGAACCTCGGTCACTGGAGACAAACATTTTCCCCTCTCATTAAAGAGCTCAGGAAAAATGATCTCCTCCGTTTTCCAGAGTGTACCTATCTTATATGATTTACTGCGAGTGTGCAGAGAACATTTTCTCCGTGCGATCCAGCGAGACTTGTGTTTTTTTTTCCTGCTCTCTGCTGCTGTAAGTGAGTCTAAAGAGACCTCTTTGATCCTGTCTCATTGCTCTCAATACTCCAGTCGGATCGGAATCACGAGGGCGACTATTTAAAGAACAAAGCTTCCGAACAAGTCAAGCTCAGAGTTGACTTCTGTTCTTTCTTCATTCTTGTTACAAGACAATCTGCTCCAGAAAATAACAACCGGTACTTACTGTATATGCCCATTTCACACTCAAACATCAATCCACGCCCTTGTTATAACGCAAGTCAATCTGGTAGTAGTTTCAGTGCAGTGAATACACTTTTGTAAGTAATTCAAATCAGAAGTGAAGGAAGGAAGATTTGAAGTGTAAAATATAAGTAAAACCCTGGTGTTGCTTAGTGCCCAAATATGTTAATTACCAGGGACTGAAACCCTCATCTCAAAGTGGATAAGTGAAAAAAGTTGAGGATATATATTTTGCACTACTTTGCAGTGTGAACACAATTGTAGAGTGAAACTAGTGTGGAATATAGGATTTTATTGTGTATCATCAGAGCCAGCATGAAAACAGCAACAATCTCCTGTTAAATAATCATTAACAAACTGTGGAGAGTCAGACTTCACAGTTGGGAAGAGTTAAATTTTTCATGCTTGTTAGGAAATACTGCAAAACATTTTCAGATACAATACAGAAAAATGTTAATAATTGAGGGACCAAAGACTGGGCGACAAAAGCTAAGAATAATTCATGATTTTTTTTTTTTAACTTGGATAATGACTTTTACTCAAAGACTATTGGGGGAATTTAATTTTATTGCAATACTGCTAAATTAGTCATATTTACACTGGGGTTGGCTTCACTTCTTTCTTATATTTACTCTTCTCGTCACTTCTTTTGGGATGATTTATGGGCTATTGTCACAACAGTGTATTCACTTTCATCCTTTTATTAATACGTTGATGTGCTCTTATTAATTGAGGGCAAAGTTGTAAGTATAGAAGCCTAATTAAAAAATATATTGTTAAGTATTTCGGTTGAATATTCACTCTTTATACCAGGGATCTCAAACTCGTGGCCCGTGGGCCATGTGCGGCTCAAGGAACGATATTTTGCGGCCCCCACCTTGATGTGAAAGTTGAATTTATAATAATATTTTATAGATTTGTTCTCCACATTTTATGGCAAATCATATAGTTCTCAAAACCCTGATCCACAGCCTCCTCCTGGTTCAGTGTTGTATTACACAGAATCTATGGGAAACTGGTTTATTTTTTTAATTTTTTCTTTTGTATTGAACACTGAGAGGTTGAGGTAGTTGTCAACTATGAGTTTGACGGCCACAAAGTCTGCTTTATACAATGTTTGCCATGGGTCTAAAATTAAAAAACATCGGTACACCATAACACGTGACCAAGTAACACACTTTTAAATGCATAATTATCAAGAAGCTTGATTGTTTTACGTTTTAGCTAAATCCACATCTAGACTAAATCATTGCAAAGACATTATCCACAGGAAATAGCTTGAGGATAAATTCACTCCTAACAGTGTTTTTGCAATCAGTAATAACACAACAGTAGTTAATATGCTTATAATATTTTATATTCAAGGAACTTAACACAGGAAATGGCTGCAGGGTTTACAGCTTGAACGTACTGCTCAGAGAAATAATCTATGGACCTGCAGTCAACAGTAATTGTCTCTTAAAGACTCTTGGCACCTCAATAAACTTTTATTGTGCAGTCTGACATTGAGTTAACTGGCAGTCAGTGCCTCAGTGTCAGTGTCAAAGGTCTGAGGAAAAGCGTTTTGAGCTTAGAAAATGTTTGGTGCTGAAAGCCACCTACTGGTGTACTCGTAAATAACATTGTTTGACAAGGAAGAAAGATGTTTGTTATGACTCCTCATGGAAGGACGGACCACTTGAGTTTGAGAGGAGAGGGGAGAAAAGTCTGATTTATATAACTCATTCCACTTTCTGCCACATCCTCTCTTCACATGGGGGCAGTGTTGCACCACCTGTCCCACTTTCCCCCCCCTCCACTCTCGTTATCTCCCTCTTCCTCTCCTGCTCTGCAGACTTGTTGATGTTTTCATCTACCTTTGCTCCAGCCTCTGCCGCAGCTATCATTTTCTCATCTCATTATGTCACTGATTAAAAAGAAACCCTACAACAGAGGGAACTCGAATTAAACCCACACCTCTGAGCGTCATGTGGAGTGTAGCACATTATTGCACATATACTTGTTGAAACCAGTGAGTGTATAATAGAGCGAAGATGCACTGTGAGTAATTACCGGTGTTATTTGATTTTAATCAGTGAGGTAGATGTGTTAAATAAATACATTAAAAGTTGCAAAAGTTAGATTTGTCTTTTTTGCTTTGACGAGACATTCAATTGAATGATAATTTGTATTTATGTTTATGGTGATAATAGGAAACAACTATCTTAGAAAGAATAGAAAGGCAGATTCACAGTGGGACAGTATTTAAAACCTGGGACAAAGACACCGCCTAAAATATTATTATTTATTAACAAATTGACAACAATAGTTAATTATTTCTCCTCTGTAGATACCTTATCTAACAAACGTTCATTTATTGTATGGAACAACCACAATATATTTTATATCTAGCTTTTCACAGGTCAACAAACAAAAAATTCTGCCACCATATAGTGGCTATTTTGTTCGATAAGATCTCGCAGGCCAAATAAAATGACAACGTGGGCCAGATTTGGACCCCGGGCCTGAATTTGACACATGTGGAGTCATAAGAATTTACAATTTTTTTGTCTTTTATTAATCTATCATCCACATATACATCAACCCATCCATCCACCCACACATCTATCCACCAATCAATACAATCATCCATACATCATCCATCAATTCATCCACTCTCACATCCATCCATCCACCCGTACGTCCATCAGTCTGCCCACATATCCATCCATCCATCCATATGTCCATATATCCACCCACACATCTGTCCGTTCACCCACACATCCCATACACCCACCCAAACACCCATACATCCATCCACCTATCTCTCCATCCATCTATCCACACATCCATCCATACATACATCAGTACCTCTCACAAGCAAGTGTTTTGAAGGATATTGGAGCAGCCCACTTGTGTGAATCTTTGAGAATAGTCCAAAATGGTAGCTTCAAAACTCACTCCTGCTAAAATGTTCTTTTTTACATATCTACCCATAAGCCTGTATGTACCTGGGGAATAAATACACTGTTTTTTACACTTGCAATATTAAAGCAAATATTGAAATTGGAAGCAGAGATGGAGCTGGAGGACAAGCAAGTGGGTTGCTATGGTTGCGGTTTAAAGCCTTTTGAGCCTGAACCATTACATTAAGCTGAATCCTATTACTTGTTCATTTAATTTTTTTTATTAATAAAGTTATATTAATCACTTAATAATAATAAAATGATAAAATGGATCATTTTATAAGCACACTGTTGACAGTAAACAATTTTGTTATTGTTGAAAAATGTACAACCAAGTCAAAATATAATGCTGGTCCGAGGAAGCGACTAAAATCTAACTTCGTCTCCATCACAGCAGGTTTCTTTTCTACCTACTTCACATTAGCATTGATGTGTGAGCTGGAGCCGTGTCTGTCCCTGCAGTCGGAGACACTCTCCTTTTTCTTACCCTCTGTATGTCTGAGCTCACCGGTAGCCTGACAGCAGTCAATTGAGGACAACATGACCGTAGTGCTCAGTGGAAGTAGCAGCTCATATACGGACAGCACGTCGATTTATTTTGTTAGTGCTGCAGGGAAAAAGGTGGAAACAAATTAATTATTTTTTTAAGTAAAATAAAACTGGCCTGTTTGAACATCCAGATCCTAATGAGAAGCTGGATGTTTGCTAAATGTGCTCAGCAGGGAAAGAGTTCTTATTAAATATTCTCTGTAAGTTCCACCCAGGCTGTGATTAACTTTTCTTGACATTTGATGATTATATATTTATCAAAGAGAAACATCTACAAACGTTTACAGACCAGAATTTCTTCTATTAACTACAGTTATTTACTGTGTACGGATGCAGTTGGAACTTAGTGGTTAAGGAAGTGGACTTGGGTCCTCAAGGTTTCAGGTTCAAATCCACCTGCTTCAGGTTGCCACTGAGCATAACACTGACACACATAACTTCCAGAGGGTTCACCAACAACATGAAGGTGCACACTATGGACCAGTGTCATTCATGGAGATTTCTGCCCCTGCGACCCAGCAATTAATAAGCGGATGAAGATAAATGAATAATTTACCGTATATAAGTTGGTGGCAGTTGGTGGCCTAGTGGTTAAAGAAACAGATTAGGGTCTGCAAGGTTCAAATCCCCCTACCGCTGAGGTGCCCTGAGCATGGTATCAAGCCCACACACTGCTCCCTGGTGCTTTGTAATATTATTTAAAAAAAACAACTCAATTCTATACATTTCCTGTGGGAAATGGGCCTCGAAGGGGTTGTTATTTTTTACAGCATGTGTCAAACTGTGGCCTGCAGGCCAAATGTGGCCCACAAAGTTAGTTTGTCTGACCCACATATATTTTAAGAACCCTAAAGTGCTGCTAATTTTTAACCTAATACATTTATACACCAATGTAGAATTAATTATTAATAATAGTATCATCCCACACATACTTCTCCCTTGGCGCTTGCTCAGCTAGCTGCCCCCTGTTCACTATGGTGATGGGTAAAATTTAAATTTATAAAAAACTTAGGATGAACAACATCATCCTATCCTATAAGAGATAAATGGTGTATAAGTTGTATTTATTTATTTGATTATTTCTTATTTATTTATTTATTAAGTCTGCATGTTCAGAAAAGGCGCCCTAAAACTGTAAAGATATTATATATCTTCAAACCAGGGCTGTGTTAACATCCTGTATTGGGGTAGGGTTAGTCCTTATAAATATCTTAAATACCACAGATGATGGACACACAACTGAGAGTTGACGTTTTCCAATTGTCTGATCATGGTAAGAATGAAATAAATCCAAAATACATTGACAAAAAGAAACCGCACCTAAAGTTTATCCCTTACTTCACTTCTACTGGATGAACAGACTCGGGCCTTTGTGAACAGAGTTATGTTATAAAGAGAGTTATAGTGGATTCAACAGTGCTGAAGAAACACAGACTTTCTAAAGTCTCGGATCACAGTACCGGGGATAAAATTAAGACTTGGCTTTGAGACTTTATATTTCAGAAATTTATGTCTGGCAGTAAAGAAAAGGGAGTTGTAGGGGTGTGTGTGGGGGGAGACTTGAAGCATGAACTCCTTCGCTTTTCCCTTTCATCTTTGTCTTCCTGAACCCCTACATTCCAGTGGTGGAAAGTCACTGGTTGATCTTATTTCCTTCTATTTTTCTGCTCAGACATGAAGACAAACACATGAAGCATGTTTCTCATTTAGAGGCAATTTAATCCAACCACTCTTCCCCAGGACGTTGCCTGTTTTTATCCTATAACCGTAACCATAATAATACAGTCTGTCTCAATGTTATCATTTTATCAGTTGGCTGTTACTATTATTTACTCACTGTTTTTATTTATGATATTAGCAATGAGAAATAAAAAGAAAGGTTATAAAAAGTTATTTTGTTTTATAAAAAATATAAAATATTTCCAGGGCAGTGATTTTACCGTACTATTTCGGTACCAGTGCATATGCTGTATAGCTGGTTTCCATTCCAACATCAAAAATGCAACTATATTTGATTAGGAAATAATTTCTCAGTGAAAACAACAATAAACTTCAGAGTCAGTGATACAGGATTCTAACCTTATATACTGGTCTGGTAGCAGAAAGTTATAGGCTGTGTGCACTGGAAATCCTTGTTGTGCCCATGCATAGTTAATTCGGGTAGGATAATTTTATAGGTAGGAAAATATTTCAAAACTTATTTATTAAGTTTTGAAATATTTATAATATATATTTATAATATATATTTATTAAGGGTTATTTATCTGCCACAACTTAACGACTGGTCATGAAAATAGTACCAGACATTTAACCGCTCTGTGGTGCAAAAAATGTTGGGGAACACTGTGGTTGCAACTATAGATGGATAACATTAAATAACATTTTTCTAAAACTCAACTTTTTGTTAACATTTACTGGAATTTACTTTTTGTATTCAAACATAGTTTAGTCTTAACTTTAGGGTGAAAGGCTCTCTTACAAAAGTGAGATAACAAACTGGTGATTCATGCATGATCCTCACACTGCAGTTTGTGAACAAACGGCAGAATTTAGTGACTCTGTTTAATGAGCACAATCATTACTGCGCTAATCATTGTTTGATCGCCCACTTGACTCACTTACTTTCCACTTAATCCTCTCTATTTAAAGTATTCAAGAGGGAAATTTAACCCTCCCTCTAACTTAGAACAGGAGGATTCACTCTGTTCATTTGAATAGATCATGCAGTGTCGACTATAGACTCTGGTGAACTGTGACTGCAGGTGAGGATTGAACAGTGTCATGAAAGAGCCTGAGGCTGTGAAGGAAGCGTGAAGGTTCTTTCAGTGTAAATCATTTATACCATATATATATTTTTTTTGTCTCTGGCCTTGTAACGGATGGCTTAACTGCCCTGGGTGTACACCGCCCTCATCTGTTGTATCCTGGTATTGCATCTTGCTCCCTCAAACCTGAAAGACATTTTATGGTCTATGACTAAGAAATTACTCAAGTCTTCTATTTGTAGGTCTTGTGTCAAATAGTGTACAAGAAATTTTACGGGACAGTTGTGAGACCTGCCGTGATGGATGGTTTAGAGACACTAGGAATAGACAGATGACAGAAGGCATAGCAGGAGTTGGAGGAGTTAATGATGCTGGGGTTCTGTTTAGAGGTGATCAAGATGGACAGGATCAGGAATGAAGTGAAAAGAGGGACAACACAAATAAGAGGGTTTGGAGAACAAGCTAGAGAAGACAGATTGAGATGGTTTGGACATGTTCAGAGGAGGGACTGTGGATACATTGGTAGAAGAATGATCCTAGAGATGGAGCTACCAGGTAGGAGACAAAGAGGTGAATTAAGGATGCAGGGAGGGAGGACATGGAGGTAGTTGGAGTTGAGGATACAAAAGATGATGAGATGGAAAATGTTTACTCGCTGTGGCCCCCTCTGAAAAAGGGACAAGTCTAAAGGAGAAGAAGAAGTATCAAATAGTGCACAATTGAAGTTTGGTTATAGCATCATTCCAGGAGAACAGCTCCACATATCAACGAAACAGAGTGATACTCATATTATCTAGAAAATTGATGTTAGCTTCAGGCTGTCCTGGTATGATTTCTATTCTCTTTTATGTGAAAGTATTTTTTTGGCATCAAGCAGGCGATTGCTGCTCACTTCAGTTGATTTACACATCACTTTTTTTTCTGTAAGAACAAATCTTGACCAAGGATTTGATTTGTCTAAAACAATAATGTTGTGCAAGTGCACTTGACGCATTAACCAGAGCGGTCCACTCCAACTGCCGGACAGAGCAGTGCCACAGGCTGTGTTTATGATTATTTTCTGCCTGATTTGGAGCAATTTAATATGTGAATAATTCATTCATGCAACTGTTGAAAAAGAAAAATATTTCTTAATGCAGCAGCATGCCATTACAATAGTCTCCCTGCGTTATCACTGTTATACAGAATGTTAATCATTGGAATTCTTTTTTTCCATGGTAACCATGTGTTTCTCCGGCCCAGTGAGAGATCATAAAAGGAGGATAAATGATAACTCAGGAGTTCTACGGTTACAGTAATTACTGGAGAAGCGTTATTCACATCAAGTGCTTGTCAATATGTGTGAAACTATAATGTAAATTAAAGGCAGCCGTTCTTTAAGAAGTCATCGACGGGCAAATCAGTGAGTCAATTGAGCAGGAAATACCTCATTTGTTCCGATACAAATGTAAATACAGCCACAACAAATAAGGTTTTCGCTACAGTTGTGTCTAGTCGATTGCTGACCTTGTGAATAATTGATGTGGTAAACCAAACTATTTTTCTCACACATTTATTATCTGGGATGCGTTTTATCATAATAACAAATAGTGATATTCTAATTGAATTGTTTTTCCACATTGTCAGGGTGAAGTCAGGGAAAAGTCCGATGTTGACTTGTTGAGATGTGGCGTTCAAGAAACCATTGACCAAAAATAGTGTCTTATTTATACCAAATTTTAACAACATTACAAATGCAAATGACACCTCAACTTAGCGAAATATGTCATATCCAATATCTTCTTCTCCTTTTGACTTGTCCCTATGAGTTGCCACAGCAAGTCAACAATTTCCATCTCCACCTGTCTTCTGTATCTTCTGACTCCAACTACCTCCATGTCCTCCCTCACTGCATCCATCAATCTCCTCTTTGTCTCCTGCCTGGTAGCTCCATCTGTAGGATCATTCTTCTACCAATGTATCCACTGTCAATCTTCTGAACATGTCCAAACCATCTCAATCTGTCTTCTCTAGCTTTTTCTTCAAACCTTCCTGTCTGTGTTGTGCCAAAGTGTCAGCATCTTTAACTCCTCCACCTCCAGCTCTGTCTCCTGTTTTCCTGTCTTCTTCTATTCCCAGTGTCTCTAATCCATCCATCATGGCTGGTCTCACCACCATCCTGTAAACATTTCCTTTTACAAAAGAAATGTCATATCTAATTTTGATTTTAATATTATTTTTGCATGTGTTTTATTATTTTAACATGATTTATTTCATTATTATATATATTTACGTATACAATTAATATTAGTGAAACATGATCTAAAATCATTCTCAGTATCTTTTAAGAAGATTTCGTCATTAGCTGTGATTTAAGCCATATTAAAGCTTTACATTTTCTCTCGTCTTTACGATCGATTTATTTCTCAAGCGTTTGCTGACTTGTGGGTTGACCTATAGCTTTTGATGTGAATGCCCTTTGTTGCTCAACCTAAAGAAAAAATATATATATTTCTAACCTTAACCTGTGATGGCGGTTGCCTTTGAAACTATTTATTGTGGGGCATTTATACCATGCAGTTAAGGTCTGTTTTGTTCAGTGTGTCTACCTTCTCTCCTGCCTGGGGGCTGTTGTGTTGTCAGTGTGATCACACTCACCTTTGTTGGTTCATTAGTCTCACTGGTGTCACCTGGTGCCCTGGGTGTATACACCTCTCTCCCTCGCTTAGACCTCATTTGTTCATTTTTTTCATGCTTCGTGCTTGTTCCTGCGAGTGCTCGTTATTCTTGTTTCTGTGTGCTGGTGTAGGTGTGTAAGTACCTAGAGTTTTTATTATGAAACTGTTTGTGAATAAACTTCCCTGCATCTGGTCTGACTGGCTCTCAAATGTTGGACTTGGTTGGTTTCACTTTCTGTGTTTATAGTCCAAGTGTTTTTTGAAGTCCTTTTAAAAAAGAATTATGCTGTTATTGTAAAATAGCTTTTTTTTTCTGTAACAAGAAAATGACAAACACTATCAGTCTTCAGTAATGTGAAAATGTGTAAATAATAAATTCTAGATTTTAAATGAAATTAAATAACAAGAAGCAAGTCGTACATATCAACAACTGCAAATAAATTATTAGGTGAAAGAGCCGACTGAAATTAATTTAAAAATTAAATTAAATGTGTCGTACTATTTTCACAGACTGGTCATCAAATTGTGGCAGATAAATACTCTTTAATATAATTTAATTTCCAGTGTTCTGAAATATTTTCCTACCTATAAAATCTTCCTACCCCAATTAACTGTGCATGGGCACAGCAAGGATTTCTCAAGTGCACACAGTCTATAACTTTCCACTACCAGACCAGTATAGAACGGTAGAATCTTGTATCAGTGACAGCGTCATTTTGAGTTTATTGTTGTTGTCTTCACTGACATGGGTATGGATCAAGTGGAAGTAATAGCCAGATGGAGCCCAGCAACAATTCACCCACAGACTGGTACCGGTCCCCGACCCAGGGGTTGGGCACCATTGATATAGAGCATAGCTATAACTGTTAATACTTATCTGTTGATAAACTGTACAAGCGAATTGTGAGCTGTAACACTGTACAAATGCAATGACAACCAACCATCTGAGCATGTGTTTTCCTTCACCTAAAAACACTTTGTGTTGTTCTGTTTTCCTCCTCCCCTGCAGAGAGCTGTACCTCGATGTCTCGCTGGTTGTCACCACCATGACAACCAGGACTTTCTGATCTTTATAGTTGCTGGAACTCTGAGTGTCTCAGACTCTAGACTGGAGTCCATGTCTGAGTCATCCAAGCCTAGAGTGAGTAATTTGATGGAAAGGGCTTTGTGTAGTGAAGGGAGTCCTAGCAGAGTGACACAATGTTCACCTCAAACTATTGTAGTCGTCGAACAAGTTTCAGTCATAAAAAAAGCTGTTCTGGCAGAGATGGTTTATTTGTTGAGAACCTGAGAATTCACTCATTCAAGTTAATAATTGTTTTTGTGATATGACACTTAACATCAGCTGTGTTCAACTTATGATTTATTTCTATACAATATATGAATGTACAATATATAGTTGCATTATTAATCATAACAACTTTAACTTTTCAGGAATGAGGTGATTAGAGGGACAACACAGACAAGACGGTTTGGAGAAAAGACAGATTGAGATGGTTTGGACATTTTCAGAGGAGGGACAGTGGATTCATTGGTAGAGGAATGATCCTAGAGATGGAGCTACCAGGTAGGAGACAAAGAGGAGATTGATGGATGCAGTGAGGGAGGACATGAAGGTAGTTGGAGTCAGAGTAGAAGATACAGAGTTTAGGGTTAGACGGAAAATAATGACTCACTGTGGTAACCCCTGAGAAAGGGACAAGCCGAAAGACGACAACTGCTATGAGTCAATATAATAATATGATTTATAATCCCACAGGCTATGGCAGTCTGGAATTGGGTTGAAGGCCCGACTTTGACACAATCTTTATAGATTTGACATTCAGTAGAAAGAATTTGTCAAATATCAGCAGCTCAGTTTCATTTTTATAAAAGTTTAAATCCCAGACACTAATTATTATTTTCTATGTCCCCACAGGTCTGGTAACAGTGGTGATACTACACAAGATTTCAGAAGACTTCAGAGCTGAGACTCAGGTCTCCATGAAGAAGGGCAGTGTAAAAGGGGATTGGCCTTCAGCTGACCACCTGCTCTGATTTTTGCAGACCTTTTCCAGAGGTGAGGGATGAAACACAATATTTCCAATCTGGACCAGACATGAGTGATGAATGGTAAAGATGGTGCTGATGGAGGGTAATGATCGTGGTTCTTTTTGTCTCCCTGTCTCACTGAGCCTTAGTGTGGGTTAATGGGAGGTCGGGCCACTGTTGTTGGTGTTCCTCCTGGAAGGAGAACATTCTGACAGACTGGTCACAGAACTTTCTGCTGTGATGCAGATCAAGAACGGTCATCTTGGTATAACAACAGACAATTAACCTTTAACTCTTCAGGTCTGAGAGCCATCTCTGTCCACGTCTTTTGGTGGCATTCTTTTAGTTTTCCAAATATATACACTTACCAGTGTTTGACAATGTAGTTCATTTATTTTATATGTGTATATATCCATATATACAATAAGTGAGTATCTCCAGCCTGTCCCTTTCATTCTGCAAATCATCGTTTTCCATGTCCTCCCTCACTGCGTCCATCAGTCTCCTCCCTGTCCCTTACCTGGTAGCTCCATCTCTAGGATCATTCTTCTACCAATGTATCCACTGTCCCTCCTCTGAACATGTCCAAACCATCTCAATCTGGCTTCTCTATTTTTTTCTCCACAGTGAGTCTGAATACATATACAAAAGTTTGTAAGTGTGTGAGAGTGTGTGTGTGTGTATATATATATATATATATATCTCCATCTGCACTCTGCACTGAAACAGAAATGTCTACGTAGGTTAAGAGAGCATTCAACTCCCAGTTACAACAGTAACCAACCAGAAAATCAGGCCTCATTTCGCTGAGCAGGGCGGGTTGAGAAAAATCTCCATTTTCTCCACACCAGCATGTTGAGCACTTTTCTGTTGTCTTGTGCCATTAAGAAAACAATTACTACAGTCGACATAACTCTGCTCGGCCCAACAGCAGCAGCAGCAGTCACAGCTGCCATATGGTGTCTGCTGAAACTCTACAGTCTCTGAACAAAACATTCATTCTCGCCCTCAGGCATTATATCATTCTGAGTTCTCGTACATCCGTACACAAAACAACACAGGCTGCTGAGTCTAGACAACATATGCACATGTAATACTGTTGACAGAACCGGGGTAAACATCCAAAAGGATGCACAAGCATAAAGTTGACCAAATTACTACGTGCAAAGTATTCCAACGACTTCTCTTGGGTCCTTGAAAATTCAACACTATTAGTGTTTTTAATATTGAGAATCAACTCATCTTTAATTTTTAATTAACTAATGTTTTATTTAATTTTCTTCTGAGTACTGAGTATAAAAATAATACAAGTACACCATTAGATGTGTACCATGTAAATATGTATACATAGGCCTAAGTACTGTACAAGATTTTTCTGATTTTCTGTAGCACATAAATATGAATGAAGTACTTGAAAGTGCCTCTCTCATGAATGCAGCTGCATTCATTAATTTAGTGCCGACCAAGATCTTTCGTCTGCCAGGCTCAGTTCAGGAGAGTCTGAACGTTTGTCCTCCAAAGACTAATCAGATAAGAAGTAGTTAAGGCCATGAGAAAAATACTGTCCCCTAGGACAGTGGAAAAACTGCCCTCGTTCACATTTTGTCTCTGACCATTTTAATGAATGTTTCTGTTCTCCGTTTTTCATGTTTGGACAAAAGAGAAAAGTAATCTGGGTGAAATGTTCTTAAAACCCAGTGACCGGGATTTATTCTAATAACCAATAATTTCCAATGACCTTTTCTACTGAGGAACTATTAAATGTCTCAATAAAAAGGTACATACAGGCCTATTTCCCAAAACAACTCCAGCACTCTTCTTCTTTTCCTTTTGGCTTGTACCTGTTTCAAGGGTTGCCACAGCCAATCAATCCAATTTAATTCCATGTCCTCCTTCACTGCATCCATCAATCTCCTCTTTGTCTCCTACCTGGTAGCTCCATCTCTAGGATCATTCTTCTACCAACGTGTCCATTGTCCCTCCTCTGAACATGTCCACACCATCTCAATCTGGCATCTGTAGTGTTTTCTCCAAACCTTCCTGTCTGTGTTGTCCCTCTAATCACCTCATTCCTGAAAAACGACTCCAACACATTATAGGAATATTTCATCCTTCCGATATTTTAATTTCCTCGTCTCATGCAACAGATTGCGTCCAAACTCATGTTACCGCTGACTCAGATTTGTGTGAGTTTTATTATGTAATCTCTGTTCTTGACTCACTCTTTTCTACTCTGTATATTTCTACGTAACCGTTTTTGAAACCAAGCCAGGTCGCTTTACGACCGAGGTTGTTCTCCCGGCAAGGCTTGTGATGTAGTTTGTTTTTCAAACATCTCACTCAGTGGAGGATGAAGGACTGCACTGCGCGGCCATGAGCTTTTATCACTCCACTTTGTCGCTCTGCAATAGATGCCATAAAATATAAGTAGATCCGTCCTCTCAGTCCTTTAAGGCACCTAATGTGCATTAAGCTTTAAAGTTTTATATATTTATTTTTAAATCCTGAGCTGATAAAAAAAATTCCACCCTAGCAAGCTGGGGAGTCTTTGTATCAGAACAACCTGGGAGTCTCCTCTCCATCTGTTCAGATCAGTCTCATTAAGTCGAACAAGCGGCCCACTGCTCCTCCACTCTGCTCTCTCCTTATCTTTCACAGTCTACTGCTGTTGTGGGGCAAACGTTACGTGTAGCCTAACCTTGTAGGAAATGACATTAAATAATGCACCACTAATATGATGTCTGGAGGACATGTGTTGTCCTGTAAGGTAAACCTGCCTGAATGCACAATCAAATACTACTGGCGAACATTTTAAATTTGTTTGTCATTTATGGCTTATGTGGAATTGATTTTCCACCGATCTCAACACCTAAAAATGCTGGCCCGAAAGTGGACGACAATGGATGGATGAATTTAGAAGTGAACGATAGCAGAATTCTTTGTGAATTGGAACTTTGTGGAATTCAGAAAACACTTATTTTAATCCTTTAATTTCTATGCTGTAATTTTAACACACCCACACTAACACCAAAGGGCCACATCAGCTTTTAGTGTTCAATACAAAAAAAAGAAAATATCTGTTTCTCATAGAATCTGAACCAGAAGGAGACTGTGGATCAGGATTTTGAGTGTGGAGAAATGTATAAATCTATAAAATATTATTACAAAGTCAGTCTAGGTGGGGGCTGCAAAATATCGTTCCATGGGCCGCAAGTTTGATACCCTTGATTTAGGCCTTGTGTTAGAAATATAGGGAGCAAATTTCACTTTATTTATAAAATTTTAAGAGGCTGTCATCTGGTACAATACTATAGGTAGTGATCAGGTTTATTTGAGATATATATATATATATTTTTTTGAGGTTTTATATGATGTATTATACGGGAACAATGCATTACTAACTACTTAGAAATACAGTATATATATATATATATGTATATATATATATATATATATATGTAATGTATAATGCATATATGTATGTGTACATACAGTATACATAGATATAGATTTCTTACTGTCTGTATGGCCCAGATCTGACTACATGTCAGACTTTAATAAATGTCCAGAGTGGGTTTCTTGCGTTATCTAGTTTATTTCACAGTGTCCACACATAAAAGACAAATGAAAACAGCAGGAGACACAGAGGAGTCAGGTCACTGGAGCAAATACAACTTGACCAGAATCAAAAGACTCAAGGAGATTTATCTGTAGCAAGAGCACGAAGCTGATGAACGGGTCCGAGGACCAAACGCGGCGGGGTGTTGTTATGAATGAGTCCCAGGTGTGCTGCAAGGCCAACAGCTGGAGAAGTAGGTCAGAAACACCTCTATTGTGTAACTGCCACTTGGACACATGTGGTCCACAGTAGAGAGACTGGAGAAGAGGAGGAACAGCTAAGATCAGAACATGAATGCAGAACTTAAAGGTGGAAGGATTTCATAAAGTTGTAAAGAGAACAGTAAAAGTATAATACGTAAAGCTCATAAAGAGTTTTCTTCCAATAATGGCAGTTCTCTGATTATTTCACTTCACATGGTGTTATGCTGACCCAACCTTCTTATTGTGTGAGTTGAAGAACCCCCATTCAGGTTTTTTTTTCCTTCTAAAGGGGAAACATAACACAATGTAACAGATGTGGCCAGTGTGAGGCTAATATCCACTGAATGCTGTTGCACTTTGGGTAATGTAAAGTAGCTTGACATTTAAGGAGCAGGGGCTGTGTGTAATTGGAGCTTTGGCCTTTCAGTGCCTCCTCGTCTCCCACTCTGTCAGGATAAAGCCAACAGAACAGCCCTTCGCCTGAAAATGCACAGTTCACGAAATAAAGCAGGAGAAAATGTGTTTTATTAACTCTCTCTTTAAAAAAAGAACAAGTTGGCGAAAAAGTCTCTCCCCAAACAAATGGCTGTTCAACATAACACCTGCAATTTTATGTAAGTTTGGAGCTAAAAATCTCCATAGTGGGGATCAGTAACCATTAATTCACCCATCTATCCATTAGTCTGTCCATCCATTTCTCCGTCCAGCTGACTCTTTGTCAGTCAATCTGTCAGTCTATTTGTTGCTACATCGATTGATCTGTTGATGTATCGTGACATATCAGTCTTATTAAACCACTGTTCCCCAACCTTTTTTGCGCCATGGACCGGTTAAATGTCACATACTATCTTCACAGACTGGTCGTTAAGTTGTGGCAGATAAAAACCCTTTAATAAAATTACATTGCTGATGTTCTGAAATATTTTCCTACCTATAAAATCTTGCTACCCAAATTAACTGTGCATGGGCACAGCAAGGATTTTCTCAAGTGCACACAGCCTATAACTTTCTGCTACCAGACCGGTATAAAAACTTAAAATCTTGTATCTGCATCATCTTTAGTTTATTGTTGTTGTCTTCACTGAGAAAATATTTCCTAATCAAACATAGTTGCATTATTGATGATGGAATCCTAGCCATTCTATTGTTCAGTTCTTTTGTTGATATGGGTATGGATCAAGTGGAAGTAATAGCCGGATGCTGCCAAAAGGAAACATTATTTCTCGGCGGCCCTGCACCAATTCACCCACCCTTGAATTATTAAGCTACAGTGTCTATCTAGCCATCCATTCATCTACACCTGAAGGTCACCCTTCCTAAATACCTCCCTCGACTTGGTTTACCTCTGCACTGCTTAATTTCTCATCAAACAAAGTTTAAAACATAAATGTAATTCCAGTGGCATCGTAAAAAGACTGTAAACCGACACTAAATGGCATATTCATATGTGAGCCTGGCCATAAAGTGATGAGAATTAATTACCCCGTCTCTCTCAGATGAAAGGGTAAAATAGGATTTAGTGCCTCAATGAGTAATGTGATATAAACCTGCCTGTCTGCAGGCAACGGATGCTTATAGGCCGTCCTTGTGCAGTAGGTGTGTCTCAGCCAAGTCAGCAAATCACAGAGATTATGAAGGCACTTCCAAAATAATAACTAATGACATTATACAGCAGAGGCCGCTGTTTGTTGAACTCTCCCAGGCTGTTGAAGAACCCAATTGAAGCTGTGGATCAGTGGTTCTTGTAGGCTTGTATTTTAATAAGATGAGAGGACAGTACAAGAAAATTGTTCTGTTGTAACCCGGTTAAGAATGTAATAGAGCAGTGTTCCCCAACCTTTTTTGGGCCACGGACCAGTTTAATGTCTCGTATTATTTTCATCCTTAATAAAACTAAATTTCCGGTGAAATATTTTCCTACCTATAAAATCTTCCTGAATTAACTGTGCATGGGCACAACAAGGATTTTTCAAGTGCACATAGCCTATAACTTTCTGCTACCAGACTGGTATAAAAGAATCTTGTATCAATGACTCATCAATGCGTCATTTTGAGTTTATTGTTGTTGTCCTCAGTGAGAAAATATTTTGTAATCAAATATTGTTGCATTATTGATGATGGAATCCTAGCCTTTTTATTGTTCAGTTTTTTTGCTGATATTGGTATGGATCAAGTGGAAGTAATAGACAGATGGGGCCAAAAGGAAACATTATTTCTCTGTGGGCCGGCACCAATTCACCCACGGGCCGCTACCGGTCCTCGGCCCAGTGGTTGGGGACCACTGCAGTAGAGTGTTCTGTGGCTCACAGCATGGTAAAATCTGCTCATATATCAGTGAGTGAGCAGGTGGAGCTCTGTGAGATAAAGGTAAATCCATGAGTGAAGAGGCTGTTCATCAAAGACCAGGGTCCAAAACACACACATTTCCTCCATTTGTTTCAGTAGGAGAGCGGCTGAAGTTGATGACCCTGTAATTTTACCCTTATGGTCCAGAGCAGCCCAGCCAATTACCCTTTATAGACTCTGTGGACTGAGTCCTTTTGCTGGGGACTATTCCTTCCAATTCCCTCTGCCTGTCAGCATCTCCTGTGGACAGGCCCTGTAGTGGCAGTCAAAGTGATATATTGTATTCAACAACTGTCATATCAAATTAGCTGTTACTACATAATGCCAATAATACAGGGACAGCTCCCAGGAGGCTGTCACTGCAGTGAGAACAGAGAAAGGCTGGTGGGAGGACAGCATTTTTCTGAGGACTGTAATAAGATGTTCTTCATATGTCTGTAGCTGTCACACTGCTACACCTCTTCACAACCGTATTAAACTGCCATTGGTCTATAAATTAAAACAGCAGAGAACGCAGACCCTGTGACTGAATCGATAGTGTCCCCTCTTGGCTAACGACTTAATTACCTGTAGTGCCTGGACCGACAAAATAAAAGCCCACTGTGCTGACCTTGCACTTTTTCTTCCTCACTCTGAGCGAGCGAAATCCAATGAGCAATGCCTGTTTACAGTAAGTAGAGTCGGGTATATGATGAGACACGTAGTTAGGGCGTCCATCCTCTTAATTTAAGACGCTGCTGATTCTTAAGAAGATGAGTAGTTGGTAAGGATGTCAGATACTTTTAATTTACTAAACGTATGAGGTTTCTCAAGGCGCACTATGTCATGTCTCATCATATTCATAATAAGTATTTCTTGGACTTTTGCCCGTGAAACGACGTTCGGTGCCGTCTCGCACGCCATCAACGAGAAGAGTCATTTACATTGTGACGATGCTGAAATGGTCGTTCGTACATTAAAGAGGGCAGTTGACTCCTATACTGAAGCTATTTCTATCTGTACCTATTTATTTGCCTATGGTTGTGAGGGTTGATTGAATATTTTTTAGAATAAGTCTGGCCATCACAATTATTTCAGGAGAAATCACCTGCATATATCGGTATCGGTTAATATCGGTATCAGAGGTGAAGTGTTTGGGCAATATCTGATATCGGCAAATGTTAATATCAGACATCCCTCGTAGTTGGTCAATGATTTTGTTCCAGTCATGTAAGAAATTCAGTTGAGGCTGTTGTCAGTTCTACTCAGGTCCAGTATTGGTTCATTGTCTGTGTTAAAGTCTCTGGTGGGCCATGGCTGACAGTGGAAAAAGAATGACTGCAGGGGAAAATCAATGCATTTGCAGTGTTCTGAGAGCAGTGCTGTTTTTTCACTTGACTGCCTTTTTGGAGAAAACCCAATCTAATCTCTCTTCATCGTTTTCAGAGCAGGTTTAAAGGCGATTGCTGCTGAGCTGACATTTTACTTTATGGAGGGCAAAATAGGTTAGATATTTATTATATGTGTACAGTTTATATATAGTGCGGATAGTAATTATTAGTCCTGCTTTACATGAATTTTGTGAAGCTGTGATCTGCAGTGGAACAGTGAACAGGAAACTGGCCAGGACATCCCTCCCAATTCTGGGAAAGAATAAGCGATAAATATTGGATAGATGGATATTTTTACGTTTCTAACTACACAACAATGGCCATTACAGAAAACAGAAGAGATAAAAAACATAATCAATTTCATTTCGTAATTATTATGTTTTTAGATTTCTCTTTTTCTCAAAGCATTTTGATATACAAGTATTTTTCACTTCCCATTATTTTGCTTATGGATTTTACAATAACACTGCAGAAAAACAAATTATTAAAAAAAAGTTATTTTGGTGGTATATTTTGAAATTGTGTATATATATATTATATTTAATTAAATATTATATCTATATAATATTTAATTGAATATTCTTAATCATTGGAAGCAATTAGATAGTGCTCATGGCATATTATCATACATATTGCAATGTTAGAAATTGAAGCAAATAAACATTTACAATAATGTCCTAGTGTACTAGTAGACATTTTTGCCTAGACTTCATCTTCATCTTCTTCCTGGACTTCATTTTTGCCTGGACTTCTTTTGTTAGCTATTACATACCATACATTCACTCCTAGTTTTCTCCCACTTTGTGCTGTTGCCAAGATTTACTCATCATCACAGAGAATATGAAACTTTTCACTATCTCCTAATAATGCAAAAAAAAAAAGCCATAGATAGATGAGCCCTACATCGGGATCCAAAAGGAACAAAGCATAAAAGCCAATGCAGAGATGAAATGAAAAGAGTTTATCAAAAACAAGAAAAATAATCCAGCACAGAGGAAAAGGGGACGGTTATATATAGGCAGGTTATATAGACATACAGTGAAGGAAATGCTAACAAGGTAGTGCACATGAGGGAGGAGTGGATGATCACACAGGTGGGAAAGATGCTCGTAGTCATATACAGTATGTGGATCTAACACCTGGAGCCTAAAACACTTTGTCTTTGTCATTAGTAGCTGTGATGTTCCTGTTCGCTGGTGTTTATTCTGGAGTCTATGCTCTACTGTGCAAGTGCTGTCAAGATGTCTCTGTGAACTAAAAGCCTCTGGGTAATGCATACAAAATCACTTTGATTGTATTTATGTAAAGGGTGATAATAGGGAATCTAAAGGAGGACGAAATACCGGTCTCACTAGTAAACATGCACGTCTAAATTCTGTGACTATGATGTATTCGTGATGCAAGAAATCTGAAAAGTTACACGAAATTACAGCATCTAAAATTAGGATTGGACGGCCTGCAGCAGTTGTAGCAGATGTGGTTTGTTCCAATTAGTGCAACATACTTATTTTTACCTTGTCACAATGGCAGTACGGTGGCGTGGTGACTGTGAGACTGTACGCTTCATCATTTTCAGTTCTCACTGATTTACTTGTTTTTCATGTTGTGCAGCCAATAATTTCCACTGAATAAGCTGTTTATTTATGAAATCAAAAGTGTAATTCATCAAACCTATAGTGGATTGACAAATACAAATGGAGGTATAGGAAATAAAATGCTGGGCTGGTAAAAAGGGCTTTAATTCAGCCTGGCAGTGCCTTAAATAAAGACATGATTTTAACAGTGTTTTGAGATTCTCTTTAGGAGAGACAAGGATGGACAGGATCAGGAATGAGGTGATTAGAGGGACAACACAGACTGGAAGGTTTGGAG